>OENT01001501.1:0-41866 GCA_900239685.1 Rotaria macrura
CATACTCCATAGAAATCAGTATACAATCTTCTATATATTCTCGTAAAGAGCCCTCTAGAAAGGAAAACATTTCATGAAGATCTCCGTACAAAAATACGAGGATTGTATAAAAATTTGTTCCCAATAAGAACCACAATACGTGATAGATGTTCTCAGATTGAATTTATTATCATTTTCAAAAGATTTTATATAACTAGGTAAATACTCAGGTAATGATTTATGTTAGATGAAATTTCTCTCGCATGATGAAACTTTTCTATAAATTTTTTAATGAAACGGAGCATGGTTTGTTATAGAAAATCACTTATTGCTGCAGATTCTTGAATAAGGCTCGAAGGATCAGTCTACAAGATGCGAGGCAAATTTTAGCATTGCTTTATAATGTTCAGTTCATATTTTAAAGTCAGTGCTCATAATTCAAGGGAAAATATGTTCCACGAGACAACTCGTCTAATAGAAATTTTTAATTAAAATCTAGAACTGATTTCTACGAATTTTTTATTTAATCACCTGAGTTTCTTCTATTCGTGCATGTGGGAACCAGTTTATAGGACGTCAAAATTATACTAATCACATATATTGTAGTGATTTCGAGACGAATCAAACTACATATCTAGGGTATTATAATCTTGAAAAACCCTCATAAATACAAAAGCGAATTCATCGACATCCTTACAATCAGAGTTTGATCAATTCAGTTAGAACTTTTAATCTTTTTCTTCTATTAGAGGATTTTATTTTCATATGTTTAAACAATAGAATTTAAAAGATGTTGTTCTACAGCGCATCTATTTATCATGAACTATTTGTTTCTTGCGATTTTTGATAGCTTTCTAGTGTTTAAGAGCCACCAGATGTTTTCTATACTATACTGGTATATTTTAGTCAATTTCTTTAGATCTTTGCAGATTGTCTGGAAATCAATTAGTTTAGGGTCTATTTATAATTCAACAGACTCTTCGGTATATGCATTAGCTCATTTTCAATCGAAGGTTAATAAAATAATTTTGTTTAACATCGATTTAAACTAATGATTCTTTATAACCAAGTCTCTTATTCATAAAATCAATAGCTGTGTAGTAGAATCTTAATAATATAAGTGCTTATCAAATATATCGAAATCCACAAAAAAGCAGCTATCGGTATCATTATTTTAACTTCTGAAAAATAGGTTTAAACGTTTCTTACCACAGCAAGTAGAAAATAGTTAGCAACGAGCATATTTGTTTTGAAGAAGAAAGACAAACAAGGAGGTTATAATAAATTTTATTAGTCAGCGTTTCTATAAAGTACTTGCTGAAAACATCCCAATGAAAAAAAACTCAGACTACTTTTTATAAAGGAAGAAAAAAATACGATGGGATAAGAAAATTGCCCCATCTTATCGATCGAATAGAAAGGAACTGATTCATTTCAACCCATTATGAGTTTCTTTTAAAACTTAACTAATCAGACATCGACTGATCAGGCATGTTAGGAGATCATAATCTTTCAAAACCATGTCTTCTACTAAAATCCTAATTCATTTGAACAGTTTCCTAGGCCACAGAAACTATTTAGATAGTCAAGATTTCTACTAAAGAATGTATTCAACAAGATGTTTTTATGAATAGAATTTCAGCCCTTTAATGTGATCGAGCTACGAGGTATACATATCCACAAACAATTTATTCATATTTGATTTATCTGACCTTATTTTTATACAATATGAGGATCAGCTTGAAATATATGTACGTTAAACATTTCAAGTTAAATATACCAATTGGCTCGGTCAAATATTTTGCACATATCGAATGAACGTTAAGCAAGTAGATTTGGTTGGCACTGCAAGCATTGCGTTGTCATTTCTCTTACATTAAATCCATTTCACTCGATAAAAAATATGCTCGTAGCAGAAATAAATGATTAAAAGACATTTAAAACTCTTTGAAATCGAATGAAATTTTTCACCAGCATCGACTCATGGTGCTCGTACTACACCCATCCTAAATATTTTGAATTTTTCGATAGAAAAAACTCGTATCCTCGGTATCCGCAATGTATCGTACGTATTGTATGGATCGGGTGGATCTCCACTGTATCCTCTGGATTGTGTGGATTGTCACCGTATCCCAGATAGACGGGATTCGCTTTTACCCCTTGATATCATGTCATATTTCCATTGATATCTATACGTATTTCAGTGATTCCATAGCGTTTCTATAGCAAGCATTCGTCATGAAATGAGATCTATGGTAATAGAATTATCTCTATTGATGCAAACACTTACCCCTCTCACCCGAGTGAGGTACCCAATGTACCTGCACACAACGAAGCGTAGGCTGGCAGGAGTATCGATATAAACGCGATGTTCCAGTAGCTACATCTGCGGGGGAGAAAATCACTGGCTATAGTAACAAGAGAAAAACAGGACAACGAGAAATATAAATAACAATAGCAATGCACAATTTTAACTAGTTGTCAACAGTAGGATATCGATGACAATGTTCTTCTCTAAATATGTCAATAGATAATGTTTCTTGAGCACATGACCACGGCCAGTGAGGTTCCTTCATTGAATTTTGAGCATGTTTTTGGGAATTTTTAATAATCTGGCGTATGTATTTAATATTATATTATTGAAGTGATCGTTTTATATTTTCAACTGTCCAGCACTGAAAACAAAAATGGTCACATTACCGAAACTAAAAAGGTTTCGAATTCGTTGCAAAAATCGGAAACCCTCGAAAGGTTTCGGGCAAAAATACGAAACCCATCAAAAAGATTCCTAGATGTTCGGTAAACCTTTTTGATGGTTTCGAATAAATGTACGAAACCTTTTAAAGGGTTCCGAATTTTACAACGAATTCGAAACCCTTTTTTTCAGTGAGTGAGCATCGATGTCATGTTTAATAATATATTGTTGCTTTTTAATTTTTAATTCATTATGACGACTTTTATTGCGTCGTTTCTGTGCTTCATGAGGTCGTTGATGAGTATGAAGAGGAAGGGGTTAAGGTGTGTGTAAACATATTCCAATATCAAAACTCTTGCGATTCGGGTTTTTGGTTCGATCTGTCCTGCACAGAGCGAGACATAGTACAGAAATTCTGATCCTGCCCTACCCTGCGGCCTCGTCTGAGTTATAGTATTAAACTCAATCAAATAATGTTTTCTTTGTGGTGTCTTTCGCCGATGATTGGTGAACCAATCAAAACATGCAATCTTATGTACTATTTAGTTCTAATTTTCTGAAAATGGAAGACCTAGTGAAAGCGAAAGCTAATTTGTAAAGGCAACTATTCTTCAGGCTTCCAATAAAGCAACATGTATACGCTATATGTGCATTTTTAGCAGACTGATAGCTGAAAACAGTTTCATGTTTAATCAGGTCATTGGTATCTGCATTGATTTGGATAGTTTATTGTTCATCTTCTATTCAAAATTATTCATAATTATATGTGAGGATTATTTTATCACAATGCATGGTAAATAGTCAAAAACTCAATCACAAACTATCCAGGAGAAAAAGCAGATGGACAGACCATATGAAACATTTTTCACGAAATCTCCATTTCCTGTACGAAAATGCAAAACCACGGTGAGAGAATGGGATATCATCGAAGTTCCCCCTGCAGAGAAGATCCGATTGAATCATGCCTGAATCGAACCTATTCCATAGATTGAATCTCGTACAAAGAGTTTCCTGCTTTTAAAACTTAAATAACAATCATTTTGAAATTAGAAAAGATTATCTCAAAAATTACGTTTCTTCAATTGTATAATCGACGATACAGATATATGAAAGCCTTTCTCTGAAGGACTGGGAAATTATTTTCATGTATAAATTTATCAATAGTGAATAGTATATTAGGATCGTCTTTTCTATGAACTAAATTGCTTCTTTTCCAGAAATATCTACGACATTATTTAAGATGAATTTTTTTATCAGTCAATATTTATTCCTGTAATTTGTCTTGCTTACCATGGAACTGTTAGCAGAAGAACGAACAAAAATATACTACGTGTATGCTGCAGTTATATTTTCGAATCTCTGAGAATCGGTACATAAATATGATGAACATCATTTATCAGTTGCTCATTGGATCAACTTGTATCAAGTACTATGTATGTTGCAAGAAATTTACAAGGAATAGTCAACGTGCTAGTAAACTGATTTGACGTATCGGAACTCACATTTAATCAAGTCTTTGTTTCGATTCTAACAACGTATCTCGTTACCGCATGTTACAAATATTTTTTTAAAGTCCCCACGCATCGATAACTAGAATGGCACTTACTTTAAATATATCATTTTCATTGTTTCTTCTACCCGATCTAATTTTAGATTGTATAGATCATAGAACCGTCAACCTGTATTTACGAAAAGTCTTAACACACAGCGTGTCTAAAATTTTTTATTCACCTACGTATCGTGTCCGGAAATGGTTACCTTTAAGTATCTTGAAAAATGCCGTCTCATATAAGAAGTAACTTTCCGGCTTTATATTCTTTTTTTGCTTTGATTTCCATAAATATTATCATACTGATACACAACCTTGTATTATCGAGTGACTTGTATATGTTAACGAATATTTTCTAAGTTCCTCGTTTTACGAGAAATGAAGTTAATTAAAATCGTTGATCGAATATTTTTCAGATTCTAGGAGCAGTTTCCGACTTTAGATGGAAAGCATTAACAATTAGTACGGATACTTGAGTTTTATTCGTTATTGAGTTAATTATTATAGTTTTGTGAATGTTGTCAACAAGTTTGATACATGTATTCAATCTGGCGTTTTCAGGTTTATCTATACGTGCTGGTTATTACATTTTAGAGACTACTGATATAATCTCAGATGGGATGTGGGTGTGACATGTTTTTTTTCATCATAGTGGACATCGTTGTCGACGCCCACTGCCAAATATATCTATATACTTTCTCATCTTAGGTTTCTTTTCATCTGCGACATATTTTCTCTTTCTCATTATTGACAAGACCATTAATAATAGAGAGAAAAACAAGCGATATAAACTAATTAGCATTCGAAACAAAACTTGATAGATAATACGATACATTTTTCATTTTGTGATCTAGTATTATCATTTTGCTTTGTTTCCTTTGATTTCTTCTCGGCGCATATTGTTGTCATCCTTGGTTGGTAAGTTATTTTCTCGTGAGTTTTGTATGTAACAGGCAATGATGAGCATGATCATTTTGCTTGAAAATTGATCAACAACCTAATCAATTTTGACTTGCAACTGTCTTTTGAGGGTGGAGAGACAAAGTACGAAGAAATAACGAAAAAGAAATAGAAGAATTCTAAATAACAAAAGATTCTCATTCGCTTGACTCGATACACATGCCGAGCAAGTCAATAAAGACAAAAAGAAAAACAACGGGATCTTTCTTGTGTTCTCAGTATCAGTCATTGAAATTTCAATATTAATTCTATGATTTGATTATTCCAGATTATCGTCATTTTTTTCTTCTTTATTGTCATAATCATCATAATTATTCAACTCTTATCATCATGACACCTCATGTATCGACTATTTTTCTATTGACCATTGGTACTCTTATGTTTCAGGCAACCTATCAGGTAATTAGTAAAGACATGCACATTACTAAATTCACCATGTTGTTCTGTATGCTTTTTATTTTCGTCTAGTATCATCTGCAGAAACGTTTAATAACCGAATATGACGTATGCGCTTATGAAATGAGTTTTAATTTTTTGATAACATATTTGCTCATGTATAGCTAACCAGTTTCATAGTGAACACATGTTCTGCTGACAACATCGAAATGCTTATTCAAAGTCTTTGTGATCGTACATTAGAATCGGCCATAACTGGCGTAAGTTTCTTTCTATTTCTTAGTTCGATGTCAATCGAAATACATATCATCAGTTTCAATTGATACAAGTTGATTTTCTTTTGAATATATTGACTTTGGATGATGTTTTACTTTTGCTATTTAGAATTTCCAATTACTAACATATTATTGTCAGATGATTGATTCTGGAAACAAATATTGTGACAACATCAAACAGCATACATCAGCTGATCCGAATGTTCAAACTGAGGTTGGTTGAAATGTAAAATGCATCGAATGTCTGATCATTTCAATATGTTTTTTTTTCTTTTACATAGAAATCAATGTCTCGTCGATTCCTTCGAAATTCTAATAAGCACAAAGATTCAAAGACAGACACAAACGTATGATTAGTTATTCAAAAAAACACATAAGAATAAAATTACTTACTTCAAAAGAAAATCATGTATATTTTGAATTTGACAAACAAAACAAACCCTAAAAATCTTCGTAATTACTTGAGAAAAGTCGTAATAGTATTAACTTCATCTATTATTATTCTAAACGGCTTCATGTTTCACCTGTATCATTATTTAACACAATTTTGGCGATTGCATTTCCTTTCAAGTATCTGGACAATATGCGATAGTATTTTCATCTTATCTAATATTTTGGTTTCATTCCTATAGTTAGAAGTCTCAATTTCTATTAGCTTTCGATTAACGAAACTCAATAAAAATAAGTGTTTGAGTGAGAAAGACTTTGATGAGGAAATCATCGAGCAACAAAACGTAGCAAAAGAGTCTACCATGTATAGTAAATGAAATCTTCATATGCATATATCTACTCTTAGTCTCTGGCAAAATCATTGTTCATATCTGTTATTTTTTTTTCATTGAAATTTAAAGAACACAAAAAATAAAATAGAAACCTACCAATAGTACATAAACGTCATTTCTTAGTTCGATTCATCCTTCAATATTCAAGCTTTATGAGATTCCAATAGACAGTCATAAAGATTGAATACCAAAGAAACAATTCGCACAATATTTGAAGTAATAACATATGAATATACATACATCAATCTTCTCATGTATATATATATATATATCGTTATTCTGACAATACGTATTCTCGTTAGTATAGAATTACAGTAGAATAGTTCTATTAGAAGCAACTATGACAAGCATCATTTATTCAAGTAACGGCCCACATTCAAATATGTCTGACGTGTTTTTTTTTCTTCTCTTGCTTATATATCGTTATTGTCATCAAATACAGTTTGAAAAAGAAAAGAATATGTAACTTTCGTCAATTGTCGAACACACACCATGTGTGTTTTACTACTTGAACAATATAATACATGTGTATAGCTGATCGTAGCATTATATTTTTAATGGCAAAAGTTCTCTTGCTTTCAATCGACATTGTTTAAAACAATTATTTTTTACTCTAGATTTACTAGAATGGCAAGATAGTAGAACAAAGAAAAAGAATTTTATTTCGTTCTTTCACTGAAATAAGTAATCATAATCGTCGCCAAATAGCATGTTAGACGTCAAAAGACCAGCATATTATTGTACCTAAGTATTTAATTCAATGCGACAAATGTAGTATGCATATATATTTCACCATGCATTGAAAAAGAACCAATACATTTAGAATAATAATCAAGTTGAATTGCTTCTTGATTCAAATCGATTTATTGAATAGAGAACAGAAAAAGAATACAGTACTTAAAAATGAAAGAAAAAAAAACATGTAAGACAATAATTTTACTTTTCATATCCATGCACGTAATACTAGTTTTTTTTGCATACATTATAGAATCAAATGATATGTTAAGTATTCGAGTGTTAATGGTGACATCCACATGAGAAAGAAAAGTGAGAAGTTTAGAACTCCTACTATACAGATGTATATGTAATGGATTGTCTATAGTTTACTAAAAGAAAAAAAGAGGCCATTAATTATCTTTGTTGTTGCTTGAGCACAATGATCATATGTAACAGGAATGTATAAAGTGTGAGAAATTTATAAAAAAAAAAAACATCGTTTCGTTTTGTTCATAACTATACGTGAAAAAAAGAAGAAGGCCAATAAAAATGAATATGCTAGAAATATAAAATATTTTGCTGTTTAAATTATTGAGACAAGAATTATTGCAAATATAGCACATATGAGCGAGAATTACAATTTAAAGAATAGAAAAAAACAACCGTCTCAACAATGAGATTGGAACGACGGCAGTGTAAATGCTTCATGAAGATGTATTCAAAGATCTTCTACAATTAAATGGTAACAAAAGAGGATCATCAAATAAAATTTTGTTCTAAATTTAACATACTGTAATGCTCGATATTTATCTTTTTCACTGATCGTCGACGGTGGTTCACATTCAAATGATGCAAGCATTAAAGCTATAATAAAACATAGAGTAAAATAATCTTTTACTAGAAATTTGATGCTTACACTCTTCATTGAATGTCGGCGATGTAATTATATAGTTAATAATCACATCATCTCGTTCATAGGAACACTGAAAAAAGAAAATAGGATATGATAGAATATCAATTCGAATGCATCATCTTAAGTAGTTAACTGATGAGAATGATTTGTCCATAATAGAAGAAGAAGAAGAAGAATAGCTTAACATCGAAAGATTCGATTTCCAGAGATTTTTCAACATGAATCACGATTGTTTTCTTTTCCGATTTAATTTATTTTTCTTGCTATTAAATATAGAATATTCAATTTACGAGCAAGTATAGCATGATCGAATGCTCTATGAATCGATCAAAACTGGGACAGTGAATACAGTACAAAAAGAATCTCATATGACAAGAAATGTTTTCGGAGATAAAATGTGATAGCTACTGTTTTAGCATAAAATATTAACTCAAATTGATGGTTCAAATACAAACTGATGTCATACTTTACTATGTTTACATATTACGAATTCATCGGATATAAACTTTGCCATTGAATAATATTTCTACATATTAAATAAAAATTCAATGATAAAAAACTTGATAGAAAGAGAAAAATCGAACCTTTAAATTAATACCACCAGCTGTTGTATAATCTTTACTGTGTGTTTTAATATAATAAACATCTTGTAAAACAATACTAGTAAATGGTATAACAATCTGATCTGTTTTCCATCCATTTTTTTCCGCTTCTTCCAATGCTACTTTGAGGACGAGACGATATGTTGCAAAATTTTTCGATACATTTATATATTGTTCAAGTTGTTGAAATTTTTCTATTTGTACTTTTTCCCACTAAAATTATTTTTTTTATCGACACTTTATAATGCAAAAAAACTGCTAGAAATAAACTATCACGTTACCGTTCGTTTTAATCGTCTAACTGGCTGCATATTTAAACCACCTAAATCAAATAAAGAACATATATATATATATATATATGAAAAACAAGTTAATCAGTAGTTATATCCAGGGCTGTCAACATCCGCAGTCAAAAATAGGGAAACAGTGTTTATAGTAGATGTCTATACATTCAATTTGGTCAAGTTTCGAATAGAAACAGTGCTTTGAATCGCCCCTAATCAATAACAAATTCTATATCTGTCGCTAAAGGTAATTAACAAAGAAGATCAATAACAGGTAAACAATAGTTCAAATAATTCGAAATTATCAATGAAAACTAAATTCAAGCTTCATAAATGAAAAAGTAGAAAAGTAACATTTCTAGGATTCTAGCAACGAATATGTTCGTTGATAGATTAGTTGACAGGAAATTATACAAGCTATGTAGACAGAACAAACCACAAGTTATCGTCTGATGATCATCTCGTCTTTAGTACAAATCAGAATGATTGTTGAACAATTTCTAATCGCCCAGTGGTCACAAAAAGATAATTTGATCAGTTATTTATTCTTCTTCTTTCCTATCCAATCATGCGAACTTAGATAGAAACTATTTTGTTTTTGATTAGCAGTGCTCGTTCAAACAGATCTCATCACAAAAGATTGAGAACTACGCATTAGACGTTTCAAGTGTCTATCTCACAATAGTTGCTTCGATGGATGTATCTATAATCTTGTCATATCGAATAAGTTTGAGTTATTTTTTTATGAAAAGCTAGTCAACAGTTTTAGATATGAAAGAAATCTGCATAGTGTGGCTCTTGAATGTGAAAACAGGTGTTCTGAATTGATCTTTATCAAGCAATTCCAATAAAAACAAAATATCCTTATGAAATAAAGGTTACCAAGTATTCCAATCATAGAATTGAAATTTTGTGTATGAAAACATTCATAGGCAGCATCAATAAAATAATTAATTAATCGTACACGTGAACGTCTTCGTGTATGTTTAACAATTTCTGTTGTTACAAAAAATGTTAATCGATTGAACCATTGAATATATGCTTCAAGACAAAAGGTTAATTTTTTATCATGTACTAAAGTTTTAGATTTATTATTTATATCCTCAACATCGGATACTGATGATTGTGTTGATTTAATACGATTTGGATGTGCACGAGCTTCTTCAGATGCCAATTTCATAATGAAATATTGTATTAACTCCTCGGCACCGATTGGCTTCAATCTGTCCTGTAAAACAAAGAGATGATCAATCTTGATCGACTCATTCAAATTAGTACCAGTTCAATATGTGTTAATTGTTGAGCAAATAAATGTGGTGTTGAACATTCATTCATAATATCGGTCTATGCAAAAAGAAGAAAGATTCCTATTTGTTTTACAACTTGTTTTTACAAATTTAATAATTGACTCACAACGAAAACTGATTGATTAAGATTAGACATAGCTTTTTTGTTCAATTGTCGTATATATTCTTCATAGTTATCTAATGCTTTGAGCTAAATAGATAATAAAAAAAAACAAGATTTGAAAATTCTCGTTTATTAGACATACTTTTAAACGAAGCTTTTTATAAATATGTTGTATATCTATTTCAAAACTGGCTTCAAATGACTTAATCTTTTCAAATAAATATTCTAGTTGTGACATCATTTCACTATTACGAAAATCATATGGAAATATTCGTATCCATTGTGACAGAACATAAACAAAATTATTCATTGTTCGAATACTTTGATCCTTCAAAAAAAGAAAAAAGAAAAACGTGCATATTAAAAATAAACATAAGAAGATAAATATCTCGCATTAAAATCATACGCGTGTTAGATGTGTTATCGATTTAATAGTTAAACGTGCTAACTGATTGAATAATAAACTCGGCCGAATATTCATCCGTGAACATAACAACATTGGATAAATGAATGTTTGCTGAAATATTATAAAAGAAAAAACAAGAAACAATAGGATCGGCAAGTCAATTTCTCACAAGAAAAACAAACCTTCGGAATATAATTATCAGTTGGTACTAATCGTTGAATAAGTGAATCCATTGAATAATGAATATAATCAAGTGGTGGATCACCATCATTTATAACAGGATTACTTAGTGAACTATCAATCAAAGGTATTGGAGTAAATGTTGATGAACTATAGATTGAAGACTGAAAAAGAAAGATTCATGAAAACATACGAAACTTAACTAGAGATCAGGCATAGATAAGGAATTCAAGAAAAAATAACTTGAACACCAAATTTAGTCATCAATCTTCGTCAGCATCCTAAAATGCTTTTATCGCACTACACAAGACAATTTCAATTGTTCCTAGTAAAATTTATTGTGATTTGTTTTTTAGTTTGAATCACGTTTAAACTTGTGCTAGGCGAACTCATTCCAATACAATAGAGTTGATATTCTGGAAACACAAGTTTATTCAGAGTAGCTTTAACAGTAAACCAACTAGGGAATGCCATGTTCTATTTCAGAGTTCGACAAAATACTCGAAATCCTAAGTAAATTTTAATTTTAATAGAATCGAATAGCTTTTTTTCAATGCATTGATGGTACACTATGACATATAAAAAAGTCGTACTCGTATTTTGTTTGCTTTTCCACTAGTCATGTAGAATGTAATAGGTAACTGATTCGTCTCTCTACCTTATACACTTGAAATTTTATTGCGTTGACATCACTCATTCTCACTGAAGACAATAAAAAATTCGTTACTGCAAAAGCAGGCCTCAATTGGAACGCCCTGGACACTCTTTCGTACTTGCCGACTCTGTTCTATTTATTTTTATTGATGATGGAAAATTTGAATTTTTCAGGTCAGAATCATCTCAATAACATTAATATCATTAACAGAACACGTAAAATATCTACGAATTTTCTTTATCAACTGTCGAAAATCGATCATTGCTAAATACAATATCTAAGACGATAATGCTTGCTGATTAATCGCTACATTCTTTCTGTCAGTGACTTGATGGAGGAGTAGCAGTATAATAATAAGAAGTTATAGAAACGAAAAAGATACGTTTCGTGTTTCATGTCTGATGGAATCTGTATCTGTCAGTTGGAAAATTGTTTTTTTGTTTTCTTTTATCAGAACTATAAATCAGCGAATTTTATTGTTTCGTTTATCGAGTATCTGTGAACGAAATCGATGACAAATGTTTGTTTTTTTTCCCTCAACGAAATTCTATCAGATAAAATACAATACGGTGAATTACTTTAAATATTGATGGTTCATTTGTTTCAGCGGCCGATACAACTAAAAAATTTGATTCTTTTTGATTATTCGGTAATGTAGCTTGTCTTGTTTGCCAAGATATATTTGGTGAAGTTGAATTAGTTTGTTGATATTGAATATTAGAATTGGTGAATGACGAATTCTGATTTTGATACAGTGATGTATCTGATCGAACGTGATTATGAGAACGATCATAATATTCTGATGATGATAATTCATTGTTTTCAAAGTTATATACATGTGCACTAGTTGATGATTGTTGTCCTTGTATATTATTAGAACGTTGATCAAATTTATTAGGTTCAAATTTTAATGGTTGAAATGCATGTTGCGAATTCATATAATTCTGTTGACGAGATAAAAATAATTGATGAAGATGTCCATGAGGTGTAAATGTTGAAGGATAGTGATTAAAATCAGATGGTTCTATTGAACTACTGTCAGGATAATACCCAACCGTTTGATTCTCGCCATACATATTACCATTCATAATATTCTATGAAAAGAAAACAAAGAACTATATTAAATTATTGATTGTAGTTTTTGTTCAACAAAACATAACAATAGTTCTTTGTTCTTATATCAATGTAGAAAAAATAAAATTCGTTTCATTCATTCTGTTCACGATACAAAACGCGATACTCTTCTTTGCTCTCACATAAAATATACATAAACATAAGAAGAAGAAAAAAGCATGACGACACTATAAAATGGACGAATGAAAAAGAAGTGAAGATCGATATCGGTGTATTTCTTGTGACCTGTCTGAAGGCATGTCATCAATAATTTTTTTATGTCAATGAATACATGTGAACAATACGAAGATTGTTAGATGATAAGATTATTACACCTAACTAATGACGCAAGATAAGTGGTAAGATCTTTTAAAGGTTTAATTGACGTAGAAGGTAAGTCAGATGTGCACGAGTATGTTGATGCAACCGTAACAATTAGTTTGTGGGCAAGCCGTTGACGAATATATGACATATATATTGAAACAAAACTATTTGTTTGTTGAATTCTGCTACGAGTTTGATGAGTTGTTTTTAATTCGAGTATGGTTATTGATTCAATTGCACTTCATTTTGAAACTGATGTAGATTGATTTGATGATACCCGAATTAATTATAGATAATAATTGTCGTTGGTCATTAAGAAAATATTTGTATTTGAATTGAATTGACGATATATTTTGGCTTTCATGTGATCATCAAAAAGAACGTCTTTGTTACTATTTGATCGTTATCATCTACATAGCAACTTCAGTTTAATACTACATCTAAGTTATCATATGTTAAAAATTCGACCAATAAACATTTGAACGAAATCGTTGGAACATGATTTTTCGTTGCTCTACACTGTTCGCATAATTATCAATAGACTTCACGATGCTTGATTTTCTATAGTTAATCATTCATAAAAACGTGCGATGAATACACATTACATGGCCATTAACTGAAAGAGTACCTCTTGCATCATAATTATTCATTCTATATTTAATTGAAATCTATTTTTTTTCGAAAATACTACGAAATATTTATATGTAATGTAAGTAAAAGGCATTGGTCGAATTCGAATCACATGCAATGTTTTACCACCAAAATAACAAATTTGAAATATCTGTTTCTTACAGTGAGTGAAATTATGAATTTATATATATATATATATATTGCCAACTGCATTTGTATGACATTCACCTATCAACTGACTTCTACAAAACAAAAACGAATTCACTTTAAAATAATCCTCAAGCCCAAAACAATCTATTGATGATACAACCATATTGAACTATTCAATCTTGACTACGATACATGTACACTTTTGAAAAGTGTAAAAAAAGAACAGCCCATGATCTCCGTCGCAATGAGCAACTGACATTTAACAACTATTTTTTTTCAGTTCTTCGAAGTTTTATTTGACATGTATATATCTAATATTATAGCCATGTATACTATGACTCTTGTTTACATAAGTCGTCAACCATCAAAATACATTCGACAATAGTATAGACTACAATTTCGAACCATAAAAGTAAATGTTTATGAAAAATTCAAGATCTTACTTTGAAAATATTGATCACAATTATGATAGCATATTCTCACCATTAGTGTCTTTACATGAATATTTGCTTATACAAAATTCATCCAAATAATGTTGATCGTACTTGTAGTTCACGTTTGGTATGTTAAACGAAAATGAAATTGAATAATTATTACATTATCTAGTAAATAATTTAAAATATGTATATGTTTCTATTCATCAAAATAAGCTGGTAGATTTCTTTCAAGTAAGCCAATTCAATAACGGTTGGTGGTAAATAAACTAGGTTTAGAATCGATGAGAATTTTCAGGATATTCAGTGTCTCATGCAGTAATTTGAAAAATATACCATTACGGTAGTATAAATACAATTTGATAATAGTACACAATCTTTTTTTCCAGACATTTGAAGAATAGCTTGAATGATGTTTGAATACCAAAAGTGAAATTTGAATAGAAAAGAGGGAATTACATATACCATTCCACATATTAACAAATTGACTGATTGTCTTTGAATTTTCTGATTTTACGTACGAGATTTTCTTAGGTCCAACTGTCGGTTTTCGTGTCGGCAAACTTCAGATAATCGTAACAATAGACATAAATTATCCTGCTGATTATTTGAGTAGAGTACAGACACATTAATAGACATCTTGTTTCATGTTTGATAAGATCAAAGAAACATATTGCATTGACAACATTAGAATTCCATGGTGTATAGTGTTTAGTATGTTTAAATAGAAGAAAGCTCTAAGACTCAAAATGGGGAAATTTTCGACACCTTTAAATTCGATGATGAAATACTCGCTTTTTTGAGAATTTCACTAGGCAGCATGACATTTGTCACATACACATAATTCTTATTTAACAATGAATATGCTTAATGGAATGATAATAAAAAAAAACTATTTCAATACCTGTCGGCGAGACGTTAGATCTTTACAAAGAAAAGTTGAATTCTGATGAAATACTAAAATAAATAGTAAAATATAATTCATGTTCATTGTTTGATTACACAGTATTACACTCTTATGAACGTAAATTTATTCGTCTGTCTTTGTCAAGAATAGACTAGTAAGTCACTGATGATCATCAGTTAAAATCTCTGATCAGAAGCTGTCATAGGTCTATGCACAAAAATGTATGTAGTGAACAAAACGATTTATCAAGATGAAATGTCATTATGTATTTGTCTGTTCTGAATACTACAATAAAAAAAACAAAGTTGTTCTTGTTGATATTACGCGCAGACAAACTGGAAAGATCATAACTCGGATAGGAATCGAACGAAACGCAAAAAAATAGAGCTAGATACTAAAGAAAGAAAACAAAACGTCACACACAAATGAGAAGAAAAATTACGCTAAAGACAATAACTAAACGTTCATTAAATGTTCTGTTTGATTAGAAAGCAAATAGAAGCCTAAAAATAGAAGAAACTATTTGAAAAGCTGAAAATCAAACAGACACAAACTTACATGAAAGCCATCATAAGACAAAATAGTCCCATAGCTTCCGAAAGGGCAAAACCAAGAATAGCATACGAGAATAGTTGTTGTTTTAAACTTGGATTACGCGCATAAGCTACAACTAATGAACCGAATACAGTTCCAATACCTAAATAAAATAAATTCATGTAAATTTAGATGTTCTCTTATTTCACAAGAAACTAATGAAATCTAACCTGCACCAGCACCGGCTACACCAACAGTTGCTGCACCAGCTCCAATATATTTAGCAGCTGAATCAATATCCCGACGAATAGTCGATGTAGTGATTGTACGATGAGATGGCATCATCCATGCACTATGAGCCGATGTTAAAATAGGTAATTGTTGTTGAAGTACTATTTGTCGAGTTGCCCATAATTGGCCCAGGCGACATAAAGTTGATGGTGTTGACCATGTTAAACGAGCTAGTGATGCCATCGTCTTCAATAGATAATAATCTTGAGCTGAAAATGAATCAAGTTTAATCAAAAAGAAAACAAAACAACGGAAAAAAATCAATCTTTACCAAACAACTTTTGCGTTCTACATATCATTACGAAAGAAACAAATAACTGTAGTTAACAGATGTCACTGCTGAACAAAACGACAAGCATAAAAAAGGATTTTGTTGAAATTATTATTCATCAGTATATTTTCTTTGAAATAAATATTTTTCATACATGATATTTTGTTATGATAATAAAATGAATAAATCACGGATCATGATGGATTCAAAAGCACTATTTAAAAATCAGACAATCGAGATGATCAATAAATGTATTATATTACGTCGTGCTATGGCACTCATTGTCCTTGAGATAACAGTTCTTCCAAGTGCTCGTTGATATTTTGAGTTGCTACTCGTTAAGTGGAACCGAAAGATGCTGTTCATCAAATCTCTTCATCTAGTCAAGCTTAAACTATGAACTTAGATATAGCCACCGTTTCATGCGTCAGATCATTTAAGCATATCTTCATAGTTATTCGCAATCATGCTAATTTGAAAATTTTCGATGGGATTTAAACGAAGATCCAAATAGGCAGGTTTTGTATCTCATCGCTGAGCGCTTTTCGATTACCCTGGTGGATGATTCAGATCGGATTTTGGGATACGGAACTTCAGTCGAATCTGACGGGATAAAGCCTATTTTATTAATTTGGCACTAGTTAGTACTTGCCCAGATCAAAAAATCAGACGCAAGGTCTCCTAAGATCAGATGAAATCGTAGAAAAACTCGTGGCCTCAGAATTCTTATATCAATTCTCTTACTGTTGCATGCGATTTGATTTATAAAACTATAATCAGATCTGACAGAATAACATTATGTGTCAAGAATCTTAGCATTTCATTTTTGACCTAGATAAAAATCCTGTATAATCTAATCGAAATGAATCTCCTGTGAATCTACAAACGAGAGATTAGTCTTGCTAGCATAGCTTCTAGTGATAATTCATATAATACACTCTGTCAGAACATTTATCATCTACGTGCATATATATATATATATGCAGTATATTTCGAATCGTGATGCACTATCATGTATTACGACCTGAACTGTGCTCAGTCACTCATTTTTTTCTGTTTCAAATTTGTTCTTCAAGGTAGCAGCATTTCCAAAGCGGTTATATGAGTTGCTTGATACTGTATTCAATATCATGTTAGAGCATGGTCAATATTTCCTAAATTATGAACGAAATGAATAAAAAAACTGTTTTTTGTTTGCTATTCCTAAATTTCTTTGGGTTTTAATTTTTCGGCCAATTTTCAGAATTAATTGATTGTGCGTGCTTGCGTTGGCTATTGCACGGGAAAAATAATAATAATTCTAAAAATGCTGGTCTCTTTTCTTACTTGCAGTGAGAGGTACTTGGCTGCTTTATATTTTAGCGCAATTTTACGATAATAGATGAAAACAACTGATGCTATTTTCTAAATATATATACCATTTATTAGCAATTTCTGGGGTAAATCAGAGGTTGTACGCGCCCCAATCCGTCCCATATTTGCCATTTCTCAAATTCGTCCCATTTTAATGGACTCTTAACTTATCCCTTTCAAAAATTCATCCCGACCCTAACTGGTGCCAAGTTTTTTGGGAATGTTATGATTATCGGCATCCATTTGACGCTAGGTATACTAATCACAATACCGTATATTTCATTGGCCTTCTGCAGTTCAAAAACATATGAAAATTTTCTTTTATCTCTCTCATGAATCAAATAACTATCATGCTTAAATCAGAAACGATCCAGCGATTGAATAAAATTTTGTGATTTCATTTGCAGCTGTTTGAGAACATATTGTTTTATTCACCGTTGAAATGAAAACATGAAATGTTGATATGAAATATAGACGACTTGCAAGTTTTCGATCCACGTTCAGATCATCTTCAAATACAATCAATAGAAACAGGTGCCAATTAAAAATAATAAGTCTTGTTTAGACTGGCTGTTGTGGAATTTCTTAATTACACGAATAGGGTATGCTATTAACCTAACGTGATGATAAGCGTGCAGATTTTGGAGTAAATATCAATCCTGGTCAGTGAACTAATTAATCTTATACATGAAGTGCTGGCCAACGTTAAGATAGGTACCCTTCTCACTATTATTGATAATAATCAACACTCACCCACAACCCACAATTCTACCAATAGCTGAATTTATACTGAACTTTATGCGAAACAATTCTTGTAGAACTTTAACAGAATGTACTAATTAAGCGAGATTAATATTTTATGGATGACAGTACGAATTAGTCACAAACACAAATAAAAACGAACAATATGAAGATCAAACTACACATAAAAAACAACACAAAAAGTAGAATTCATGATTAATGTTGTGGGATACTAGAATGCTATCTGTTTGGGGTGGTTGTTATCGTCGAATCCATTACTCTTGATCTTTTTCGAATGCATCTCATGATGATTGTCACAATTCGTGGTATAGTCAGTTTCAAAACTGTCGTCAAACCACCAAGAAGTCCAATCACTCTGGTAATTATATATATAACATCATTCCTAGTATCTAGACCATATGTGCATTGTAGAGGCGCACATTCTCTATAGTATCTTTCGAAAATGAAAGATGTGTTCCATCGTTCAACCATTAAACTATTAATAATTTCTTGAATTGTTGTATTTGTGTCATATTCATAAAGTAGCGATGAGTCAAGAGGATTTGTGCTAATTGTAGTTGGTGCTCCAATATAGCTGCGAAACTCGTCTAAACATGCTCGATCATATAAACATTCTAGACTCGAATAAAGAAGTGATTCAACGACATAAAATCCACGATAGAAACCATTTATCGAATATGCAGTTGTGCCATTCCAATTACCATACATTGTTGAAGGAGTAAGACATCCAGCAATGTTAGAACACCAACAATCTGAGTAAAACCTTGGAGTTGTTGTTATAAACCAGTACCACGTATAGTCATAGCAATAGAAATTTGTTTGGAGTGCTGACATCAATGTATTTGCTTGCGTTGTTTCACGAATCATGTTTAGAGATAAAACAAATTCCTTTGTTGCTGATGTTATAATTTGGTTAATTACGGCTTGAATTTCAGCATAAAGCAAAGTTGAAGCCACTACGAATGGACTGAAATATTCAGTTAAATAAAGATTAACCAAATTGTTGGAAATGGTATCATTCACTAAATGGCAAAACATAGCGAGTGCCTGAAATGTAAACGAGCCGGTAACACGGAAATCAACAGTACATGAACCAACTTCAAAACTTGTGGAAGCGAGAAATTCAATCCATTGATCAGTGACAAAATCGCTTGTACATATTTGATGAAGAATAAATTCAATTCGAAGGAAATTTTCATATTTGATCGATGACTTGGTGCATGGACAAGTTAGTGTACTTGAATATTTTGGATAGAGTTGTGAGTATTCTGTGAAGGTTGCTTCTTTAACAGTGATCGTTTTGTTCATGACTACCAATGAATTGTAGAGGATGAGGATCGAAAATGAAAGAGTAAATACAATAATGAACACTATTGTTGATATTCTTTGACTTCGCAGCTCATGTGGATCGATTGAATGTGGAAATGATGGGAAAAGATTCAAATTTTGAAAATATTGTTTCAATTTCCGACACATGCCACGACATTGTTGAGCTATTCGTATGGCTAAAGCAAAGAAATAGATAAGTGATACTTTATTTAATTGTATTTATGAATAAAGTCAAAGCAATGATTTTTCTACAGATTTGAAAAATCCATACATCTATTTCGAAGGTTTTCACAAGTTAAAACGTGTAAAAAAACCAGTGAATCTAACAGTGCTCTATTTTCATGTTTCCTAGAAATTTCTACTTCACTGTTGAGGTTTGCATGTAAATAACAACTGTAACTATTTGTGAATAATATGAATACGATATATTTTTGTCGGCTCAACCACTATTCTGCTCGAGTTTGGTCAAATCAAAAGAAAAGCTGTTCACATTTTACTGATACTGTTTTCATTGATATTGAACACCGAAAAATAAAGATTTCACAATTTACTCGATGATGTTGTATTATCTGTTGCGTTTGTGACGACGAAATAAAAGGAGAAAAATGATAAAGAAACAGACTTTTTCTAGAGCAAAAAGAGTAATCAATAGCTGACTGAATCAGATTCGGACACGGACCAAATCACAAATATTTCACACGTATCGTACATTGCCATGGTGGCTTCACTGTATTTACCTCTTTGTTCGCCATGTGATATACATGAGACTCTCATAAATTGCACGATGCGATGCACACTAAGTTTTAACATTGTTACCAAACCACCAATGAGCCCAATGAGCATAGTAGCAATGTATATGACATCGTTCCTAGTGTCCGTATTATATGTGCATTGTAATGGTTGACATTCTTCGTAGTAGCTCTCAAATATGATCGATGAATTCCATTGCTCTATCATCAATTTGTCAATTATTTCTTCAATTGTTGTGTCTATTTGATATTGATATAATAACGATGGGTTAAGCGCTGTTAAATTCATAAGGACCGATGACTCAAAATAATTTTGCACCGTATTCAAACATACTTGGTTAAAAAAGCATTCAAGATTAGAACGAAGAGCAGATTCAATTATAAAGCATCCCACATAGAAACCGGGAACATGAAATAGTGCTGAGGTACGGTCAATGTTGTAAATGTATGCCGGTGAAAAACACAAAGCACTTGTAGAACATGAGCAATTTGAATAAGTTGTTGGGTATGTATACAAGAAATAATATCCTGACCATTCATAATAGAAATAGTTTGTTTGAAGTGCAGCTGATAAAGCATTTGCCTGCGTTGTTTGACGAATCATTTGAAGGGAGAACACAAATTGTCTCGTTGTAGATGATATGAATTTATCAATAAACGTTTGAATTTCTGCTTGAAATAAATCTAATGCCGTTACATATGTACTTACGTATTCAGTTAAATATAAGTCAATCAGATTGTATGAAATAGTGTCATTAGCTAATCCACAAAAGCCACGCAGAGTTGGAAATACGAACAGACTTACAGATAGAAAGTCGTAGAAGTAAAGTGTAACTTCATTATTTCTTAATATTAGCTGGTCGATCCACTTGTCGTTGATGAAATCACTTGAACATAATTGATGAAGAGTAAAGTTCATTTGAAGGAACTGTTTATATTTGATCGATGATTTACTGCATGGACAGGTTAATGTATTTGGGTATTTCGAATAGAGTTGTGAGTATTGTAGGACGGTTGGTTCCTCAACAGTGATTGTTTTGTGGATGACGACCAGCGAATTGTAGAGGACAAGGATTGATAATGACAAGGTAAGCAAAATGCTGAATATTATTGTTGATATTCTTTGACTTCGAAGTTCATGTGGATCGACTGACGGTGGAAAAGATTGAAAAAGATTCAAATTTCGAAGATATTGTTTTGATTTTCGGTAAAATGTTAAAACTTCTTGACCAACACCTATAAGTAGAAATCTGTTTAGGTCAAAGTCAAAGTAGACTTTAGAAATCGTTTGGTGACCGATGGAAGAATTTTAAATATATGTTTTTATTTCTTCTGTTTTTATTTGTGACTCTCTGGAAAATCATTGAATTCGGAAACTAGTCAAGAAAAAGTAATCTGCAGCAGAACTATAAAGCGTACAACAGAAAATTGTGTACCCCTATTTTAGCTTTTTAAATCTTTGCTGCAATATACTTATATTCTAATAAAAATAAAATATGTATTTGGACTTAGAATTTCTTCTATTTTTACGGAGGAATCTATAATGAAATATTTTGACAGAGAATTGACGTTATTCGGGTTTTGCAATCATTTTTTCATTCCAAAAATGAAAATATAGCTTAATGAATGATTTCTTTCTCTTAAACGAGAAAAAAAATGAATTAAAAAGAAGACTTTCATAGAGTAATAGTAGTTCATATACGGTTTTGATGATTGCTGAAAGTGAATCGTAAGTACCGGTGTTTGAATCTTCTCTTGTTCCTATATTCACTAAGTTTCGGCGACTCGTAAATGAAGCATTTATCAAGCAAAATCCATCCTTTCTTATTTCGATCAAATTTCAATCCCTTCGAAAATAATTGTTCGGGTACTGAAAACTAAGGACGAAGTAATGCATTGACAAGCGCCTCCATTGTTTTGCAATTATGGAAATCCGATAGCTCTATGTAGATTTTCGATGCTATCGTGACACTGAAATCGATGCCTCAAAATATCAATCGAATAGTCTGTTAGGAATCGAGTGAAAGGTTTAGTTTATACGTATAAGTTGCTCTTCTTAGTCAAATTCATGTATTAAATACAAGGTTCTTTAAAAAATAATATCTCATTAACTTCATTACTTTCAATGTCAAGGAAGATCATGAACCGAAAATAATAGTTTGACAGAAACATACGATTGTTCTCAATTCGTGGGGTATGAAGTCATAGATGAGTGCTAAGAATTTTTTCACTTTTCACATCCTTCAACTTATTCATCAAGGATTCGATGATACAAATATCTTAAGGATATCAAATCTGATAAGACAATAATGCAGAAATAGCCGTGGCTTCATCGTCATATATATGTGCAGAGATCCGCAAAGCGAATTAAAGACGAGCATGAGTGTGAGCTTAGCGAATACACCCACGCCCTCCACACCTCGACCAGAAAATTAATATCCTCCTATATATACGTCAACACTTCTTTCAGATCGTGTTTCACAAAAAAATTATAGAAATTAAACATGAGTCACCATTATGTCTAATAAGTACAAGTCCTGTTCTTTAGCATCTTAACTTTAGCAAACTACCCTAATGGCGCGCACGGTACCATATTATTTACAACTACAGATATAGTCTATTCTTCTTTCTGATATATGTTCATGTACATTCGTTCTTATGTTCTCTGCAATAATCCCCAATGCGTTCTTGAGTTTCTACTACTGTCTGATAAATTCTTTTCAGTTTTACAACCTCGCCTTAAAATGGTGATTTCTTGCAACAACCCAGTGAAAAATATTCACTGATTTCAATCGGATTTTTCTGCACCATAATCAAAATTAAAATCGATTGATAATTTTGATTATCCTTGATCATGAGGTAACCATTATTTAATATTGTAACTTATCCCATGTGAAATTTTCTAATTGAAATCGGATTCTTCTGCAGTAAAATCGAAATTACTAATCGATATGTAATCTTGATTTTGCTGCAGAGTAATCCGATTTCAATCAGAAAATTTCACATGGGATAAGTTACAATATTAAATAATGGTTACCTCATGATCAAGGATAATCAAAATTATCAATCGATTTTAATTTTGATTATGGTGCAGAAAAATCCGATTGAAATCAGTGAATATTTTTCACTGGGAATGAATTCGCGTAGAGTATTCGATAAAATAAGATTTGTCTTCGGATAACAACTGTAGTTAGTGATAGATACTATTTACAATTCCTTTCTAACTGAGTCTATTAGATAACATTTCAGCTTACCCGTTATTGGAATTGAATTTCTACTCAAATGGTGCACGAAAGTAACAAACAATGGTGCGCTAAATTTTAAGACGGTGATCAAACCCCCAAGAACTCCTAAAAATGCAGTTACAATGTAAATGACATCGTTCCTCATGTCGACATAATATGTGCATTGTAGTGGGTGACGTTCTTCATAGTAATTTTCAAATGCAATAGATGAATTCCAATGTTCAATCATTAAATTATTAACGATTTGTTCAATTGTTGTGTTTGCTTCATAATTATAAAGTAATGATGAATTAAGAGCTGTCACATTCATTGAAAACTGTGATTCGTAATGATTCTGCACCTCATTGATGCATTGTTTATCATACAAACAATGAAGATCAGAATGAAAAAGAGATTCAAATAAATAATATCCAACATAGAAACCTGGAACGACAAATGAAATTGTGTTAGTCGTACTATTGTAAATGAATGCTGGTGAAAAGCATGAAGTATTAGTAGAACATTGACAATTTGAGTACGAATTTGAAGACACATTAATGTATGATGATTGTGACAATCTAAAATAGTGATAGTTTGTTTGGAGTCCAGAAACTAAAGTATTTGTTTGTGTTGTTTCACGAATCATTTGTAGAGATATGACAAACCGCTTTGTTGTAGATGATAAGAGTTGATCAATGAACGATAGAAATTCTCTTTGAAATAAATCTGAATCCACTACATATGCACTTACATAGTCAGTTGTGTAGAAACGATCCACATTCTCCATAATAGTTTCGTTCACCAGTTGACAAAGAGCTCGCAAAGCTGGAAACCCAGAACGGCTTAGAGCTCGGAAATCGTCTTCATACATACCGCCAGTGAAAGTTACATAGCTTGCGAAGTTCATCCACTGATCAGTGACAAAATCACTTGTACAAAATTGATGAAGTGTAAAATTAATTTTAAGGAACTGTTCATATTTGATTGATAATTTGCTACATGGACATGCTAATGTACTCGAATATTCTAAGTATAGTTTTGAGTAGTTTGCGATGGTTAGGTTTTTAGTAGTGAGAATTTTATTAATCACAATTAAAGAATTGTAGAGAACCAGAATCAGTGATGATACAGTCAGTAAAATGATAAATAATATTGTTGATATTTTTTCCTGTCGGAGCTTAGATGGTTCGCTTGAAGGAGGGATAGATGAGAAAAGATTGAGATTTTGAAGGAATTGCTTTGATAAAGTCCAAAACTTTCGAACATTTCTAATGTTCACCATAACTGGTACTAAATAAACCAACTATAATTTTTAATAGTTGTCTATTGTACGCTCCGAGAATATAATGCACTCTAGAAGCGACGCGTTCTTCTTCTGAGTTTATAGCTATTTTATTCAGTTTTGTCATGTATTAGGCATCGAAATCTATCCATTCCCTGTCTATATTTTATAGAGAAGCTGAGAAAAAAAAGTGCTTTTTATGTAGTCATTATCTCTGTAACGGAAAATTTATTTACGTTGAAGTTTTCATACTATTAAAACGATCTCGAAATATTATAGAACATTCTAATTTTTGATATTTTTTTTTTCCATCTGGTCCTATCTACAAGAAAAAATTTAATCAAAACGTTTGAATCTTTTCCCTCTATTTCGTCGTAAAATCACTATTCAAATATACTCTGCAGCAAGTATACTTCATTTGTTTGGAAGTATTAGAACATCATCACACATTAATGATATAGACGGTGCAACGTTTCTAACTTAGAGAAGAATAAAATTGTTTTCTTTTGAGAACAACAATAATAAGTCGGCGTTAGGGGACAAAACAGACTTTTAAACTTCGTTGTCACAACTCTCAATCAAAAAATGTTCTGGAATGGCCCATTCGCATGCGTTCACAACAATCGAAAATTCTGCTACACTATCAAAATTTTTATTTCATTATCAACATAAGCATGAAAGATCTTAAACATTAGCTATAGAAAATAAAAAATGTCATAGGTACAAAATCTATTGTTCATGCTGATTTTTTGCACGAAAATCAGAACAAATGCTGTTCAAGTCTAATTAATCTAGTTTTCCTTTGTCAATATGAAGCATACGCACATGACTAAAGCATTGTTGTGTCATTACTGGTAGTAGAAACTTCTACTAGTTCTGGTAACATAAATTCTTGAGCTGAATTCACGTTTTCATGATCATCAGATATATAAATTGATAAATCTTTTTTTGAGAAAAAGATGTAATCTGACGCTGCTGTGTTGGTGTCGATGTCGACATGTATTTTTTTTTTATAAATCTTACTGTTTGTAGGAAAGTACAGAACATGATACAAATTCTAAGGATAAATAAAAACTCGTCGACACCATAAATGTATTCTATGCGCGTTGGCTATTTCCTTCTATCTTCATAAAGGAACCGCTGGTATTGATAAGTGAAGATGTTTCAAAAACCTACAGACATATACGTCTGTCACTCAGGATCAGGTTGAACATAACTTCGGAGAGAAATAAGGATCGTTTTTTCTAGGATACATCAAATCTAAAGCCTTTGGGTTTTGGTACTAAAATATTTGCAATTGTTTTCGACTTGTATTTGTATTTCTGTTTGTTCTTCAATGACCCAAATATAATGAGTCTTTTTTAAGATAAACTCTCAGAAGGGTGAAAAGAATCTCGATTTGGTCTCAATGTAACACGACTACAAAACTGCAGTCATTTTAGATTGGAACCAAATCCAAACCCAATACCAAATCTGAAAGAATGTGGTGGCAAATCCCAAATCTATTCAAGATTTACTGCACCATTAGCCTTTTCTAACCTCTTTCGCTTATCAAAAATAGACAATCACGATGAAATCTGAATTATTTTCAAGTATTTGAGCCTCTCCTAGCCTAAGGGCTCCGGCGCTTATGGATTACGATATAATAGGATGTATGTGTAGATGTTTTCTTTTTGTTAGCATTAATAAACAGATCTATCTTAACATAATAAGCATAGAACTAGTTTAATGTCTCTGATTGGTGGAACTTTTCGATATTTTCTGACACAACGGTTGTTTCAAATTCTTAAATTTGATCATTGTGATGCCGACGTTGTCCTGTTTGACGTTTGCCTATTCGACATCTAGTCACCTAATCATAGGTGTAATACCGAGTATCTTCATTTTATCTAGAGCAACTTAGACCTCCTAGCATTCGAACAACTATTGCAATTCTGTTCATGTAGCCGTCTGTAGTTGAACAAAATTGATGTACCGAACTAAGTTAACTGTCCCTTACTGCGGTATTGTTAGGACAGACATGAAGAACTCGTTAACAGACCTTATTGGATCCCTCTATTATACTATCTCTATGTGTTATTATTATATTCTTTCTATTTTAAAGCTTGTAAATCATCGTAAATGAATTTGAAAAAGCTTCTTCCACTTTCTTCCAATGAAAGCATATGAGATGAATATGGAACTTTATACCATTTTCCAAGAAAATATCTATATCACTTTCACAAAATTAATAATTAGTTTTTCAAACATTATATGAGTTTCCGGAACCCAAATGATACTTCAGAGAATCAAAGACACACTTGTAAGTCCATACCGCGCGTCTAAAGAAATGTTTACAAGACACTAGATTACAGGTACCGACATAGAATTAGTATTGCTTTTATCAATGCTATTTTTGATACTATTATTTAGGAATTAAGAGAACTGTTTAATTATTTTCTACTATATTAAATAACGCCAATTTAATGATACTTTTGATTAAATGCTAATACAAAAGTATTAAGTTATATTTTTAAGTGCCATACTTTAGTATCGCCATTTTTATTTTGAATACTAATAGTAATCTGACACCCCTACCGTAGATATATTGTAGTAATAACAAAAAAAGATGTAACCAAGTACCATAAAAACTAATTTGACAGTCAAACTCGTAAGAGCCGAAAGTTTTTCTTTTACAATAGAGAAAACCTGACCACAATAAAAGAAATTATGAACCCTAGGTATGAGCGTGCTATAGCTGAAAAGGATTATCTTGTTCGTTTGTTTTTAATTATGAAATATTTCTTTAAAATAATATATTTGACTTTATAAAAAACCGAAAGAAAGGAATAACTTTTAGGTGCAATTTAGGGCCCATAAAGTAATCTCATAATACTTTATATTTCTTATCACGATAGTAGATAAGGAGAAAAATAGATCACATTTGACAAAAAAAAAATAACTCAGAAAATATGACTTACTCTTAAATAAACTATAATTCGAGAAGGAAATATCTGTCCCAACTGAAAATTTGAGGGCATCGGACATTAGATAACTTTAAACTTGACGTGATCGGTTTGTGGGACACTTGAGTACCTGGTTTTATTGTATTTAAAATCAGAGTAAAACTGCCCATAGTGTCTTGGAATAGACTCAACCTTTTAAAATAAATTTTAATTCAAAAATTTTTAAAATCATCACAATTTTTATGATCTTACAGAGAAACCTGTGAAGACATATACTTTTTTAATTAATAGTCTAACGGATTACCTTAGCTATTATTCGGCCTTTATAGACTGAAGCGTAAAAAAATTAATGTATCACGCATGAAAAATGTGAACATTAAGCCGAGAAGAAATCAGCATCCTTCCTTTTGTACGAAATGAATAAACAGAATACCTTTGACTTATTTTTATTGATCACATCATGAGGAACGCAAAGAAAAATAAAAGAATAGAATTGTGTATCCATCGCATCTAATCTGTCCACTACCATACACTCGATGAGTATTTTGGAAAATCAAATAAGACTATTAATCTTAAAACTTTTCCTATATATATTATCAGAAATCAGTATATGATTGTTATTGACATGATTTTGTCTTTTTTTCATTATTTCTAAATGATTTCATCAGTAAATCACTACGTAGAATTATTTGTATCGAATGGAAGAATTTGATTTTCTTCCTCTTCACATTTGTGTACAAAACAACCGTATGAATTTTTCCGGTTGAGTTGGTCTATCAGCATTTCTTGCCAATCCACATATTGGGCGTTTTGTCATCTAATGAGAGATCATTCGCTTGAAAGTCAATCATAGGTAACTTTACATTTTAACAAAGACACTAACTGATATCAATACGAGTTCTCTTTGTTTGCATCTCAGAATTGTATACTGAGTTTATTCTTAAAATCAGTGATAATCATCAGTTTTCCTTTATTCTTCTTTTGCTTATCTATTGATAAAAGATACCTTCCCTCTGATATCACCATTCAAAGTCCAGTTCTTCATGAGCTTCGAAAAATATTTTTCGATAGAAGAAGAGTTTCAAACTCAATAAACAGTTTTTGTGAATGTGCAAGCCACAACTTCTTTTGGGAGCCTGTAACAAAACGAATTGATTTCATAAAACTGCTTGACGTATTCCCTACTGACAGGTAGGATTAAAAAGTTGTAATTACATAAGCAAAGAACTTATGGATCCAGACTTAATAACATTGATATCCCTAAATTTCTATTCTTATTTGATTGTATTCATGGTGGTACTTACCTGTTCTCAAAGTGTTTTATACTTGTGTATCGTAGTATACTGTTGTTGAAAACTGATGTCGCAAAGTTTCTCACAAATAAAAGCTAGATAAAATATAAAAATTGAGTGCATCTCAAAAGAAAAATATTCCATTGATGCAAAATATGAGTACTTTAGAAGATTATTATGCTTTTTTCATGATGTTAAGTAAAACTTTTCATGAACAAAAGCCATTATTTGATCATTTGTTTCAGGCTACGATTCCCATATATTCTAATAATGGCGCATATTACGGTTGTCATTGACTTGGCATGAACGCTTGACAAATTTTGTTTTTTTCTAAGAAAAATCTTTCCTTTTCTAGTAAGATGTATTTAAAATGAATATTTAGCAAGGATCCAAGTAGTTTGCTGATCGTATTTGACGCATATAGCTTTGTATGCGTCACAGTTGAACTTCGAATATGAAGACACAGAGCATGTAGTCTTGAAGCAAAAGTCTATAATAGCAATAATTCTTTAAAGATCAATTGAAGTAATTTATTCATAAAGGACTACAGAAAATAAAAGCACAGCAAATATGGTAAATTAAGAGCGATTAAATCTTTTCTCGAGATAATTTTACTGTCGTATCAGAAAGTTCAATTGAAAACTCACTGAGAATTACTACGTGTTCTAAATTAACGAGTACAAATGTATGAATAGAAAATTTAGCGTTTAGTATGATGAACGCTGACAACAGTTCATTATTTGTTTATGCTTTAATATTATAATTAGAAAAAAACATATTGCGCAGTGCATATTTTTTGTTTTCAAACATCATTCACAACTGCACTTCTGTTCGTCTAAATGTATAGTTTAACTCAGTTTTTTCATGTTATTAATCATTCACTAACCTCATATCTTCATTAATTTAAAAAGAATTCTGTTTCAAAGGCTTCTGGCATATACGAGTTAGGAAACGACTCTCTCTTCGAGACCATTGACTTATTTCTTATTAGCCGCTTTCCCCTTGCAGATTTAGGTACGCGCTACCATCTCAAAAACATATATAATAGGAGATTCTGAGTCTCTTAATATCAATTCCTATCAATGAAGGATCGAATATTGTTATTGTCTTTAGCCATTTTGCTTCGCAGTGATTATGTCCCAAATACTAAGTGAGGGTGAACGAAAAAGAGTTACCATTTTGTTTCACTTTTCATGATCTGCTTTCAAATGAATCGTTTCGTTTTGTTGTATTTCATAAGATTCAATAAATATATAAGTTCTAATTTCATATCATATCTATATTTTCTTTTGAGTGCTATCGTTATTTTCATCATCGAATACTAAATGATGATATATTACTAAACATACTGGCTCATTTGCACACATATCCAACTAAACCAGCATCAAAGCTGACAATGAGCAAGTCTTGAGTTTTCATCATCACTATGAAGTGAGAGACGTCATTCCCTCATATTTTATATTCTCACTCAATACATTAACCTGTTCACACAACTGAAACTTGATAGTGACTTTTCTTTTTTCTCTCTCCCATTCTAATTAACAAAACAGTATTTTTCTTTAATCAGACAGCACATATTGTAATGAGGATAATAGTACGGCCTTTGTTGTGTTGGTTCCTGTGACTTTTGTTGTTTTTAAGGGTGTTGGTGTACGTAATTTCAAATGTGCCTCTTGTTGCATTCAACAATCAAATTTTCTTCAATGCCCAAACATCAGAACGCCGTCCGACACCCACACTGGCAATCTCGTTTCGAGTGTCTATTTTTATTATCCTTAAAAAAGTGTGGCAGCAAAGCAGAGAAAAAAACTTCAGAGCGTCAAAGCCCCTTCCCTATCAGAGGGGGTCGCCGAACTTCGCCAGTATGACTTTTCGCCAATTATTGGCGAGAGTCCTGAGGGTGCACTGGTGATTGTCCACCTGACTTTCGCCAATTGGCGAATGTCCATGGGGTATATTGATGAAAGTCCAGTGGACGTTCGCCAATATTGGCGAAAATCATGTGGACATTCGTAAATATTGGCGAATATATGATGGAAATTCGCCAATATTCACGATAATTTACACGAAAAATTCACTAAGGACACGCCCGGATAGGATATGATCATGTTGAAGAAATTCTAATGAAAATGTGTAAGAAAAAAATGAAGTCACACGTGATATACTCCAGATGAACAAAGGAAAATGACAAGTGAATAAATCAAGTTGTTTAAAAGAAATAGCGAAAGAAAACAAACTAGAGAAGGCTGAAGATAACAACCTAAATGCAATCAGATCGTGAGCTTCACAATTGTATTGAAAAGTCTAAATGAAAACTATCTTCTTGATTTTTGTTTCCTTTCTTACCTCTACCAACAGGACCTCCAACAATACAAGCAAATGACGAAATTGTTTCAACCAATGATCTTTGGTTTGAAGCCAATAAATTTAGAAGTTTGATGATCTGTTGACTTTTACGAGCAACTGTACATATTGATTCGTGTGATTTTGCTGCTGAGAACCTTATCCTGCCTGAATCATTCTGTCAGATACTACACTTTCCTCTTGCTTTAAACATTGTAAAAAATCCACAAATTTAGATGTGGTTGAAAAAAAAACGGGTACAAAGATTATGAATCAAAATTTGATTTATGTTCGGCAACTCGGCAAGAACATAAAAGAAACTGTATTACAATAGGAAAGAGTTCATAATATATATAAATATTATCTGCTCTAATAGTTGAGAATGTGAGGAACTTTCGCCAGTATTGGCGAATGCCCACATGACTTTCGCCAATTGGCGATTGTCAGCGGGGTATATTGGCGAATGTCCACCTGACTTTCGCCAATTGGCAGGTGTCCAGCAGGTATATTGGCGAATGTCCACATGACTTTCGCCAACGGCGAAAGACCGGTTGGCGAAAGTCATTCTGGCGAACTTCGGGCTACCCTATCAGAGTACTGATTTGATTAGAGCAATATGCTTTCAGTATTTGTTTTGAGCAGGTTTTAAGAAAATATGATAGATTCATTTCTCTCTCTTAGTATTTTGAATAAATTTGTCAATTACTTTGATTATGATCTTACTAAAGGAAACTACCGTTAAATGTCTCTGGAGCACAATATTCACAATTTATGATTCAAATCAATCCATTTTAATTCTACACAACTCATGCTAATGATATTTCTCGTAAAATTCTCTTTCACACTTAACAAATGTTTATTTGCACCATGAAACTTGATTAGGCATGTGTAGACGTTAGGTTAACACATTGAAAAGTATCGTCCCACTCAGTCGATATGCACATTAGTACAAGAAAGTTTAGATAAATACGAATAAGCAATAACTTGTGGTGATGCTCCTTCAGAATTTTTGACTGCACATTCAAATGTAACATTAGAAGCTCTTGTCTATCCATTTTTTAGTAAAAATGCAACACACCCTCGTTTAACAATTTGGATAATTTTTGGGCACGTGTTTTCACGCAGTCCTCCACACACTTTTGCTATTTTTCTCTCTAAAAGTGAATGACAATAATTTTTCTATCTGATTCGTATAAGTAATAATTATTTTGAAAATTGAGTATGAAAAAATTTTGAGATCTAGCAATTTCTAATACAGATGGTTTCGATAGAAGTGTTTCAAAGAAGTTCTCACTCGATCATGCAACAATCGTTAGTCGCACTTTCGCTTGCGAACCAATCAAAAAATAATCTAGAATAAGATACATAGAAAATGACGTAAGTTTCTTTTGCTAGATTGCTTGAGTTTTATAAAAATGTAGTTAGGCGATGAAACATAATGAATAAGCTTGCAGATAATGGTATGTCTCTTGAAGCTAAGAGGCAGCTATGCTGCGAAAAAACTTGTTAAAGTTGTGAACGAGTAATGTGAAGATGCGAGCGACGCGGTGAGCATCCGTAACTATTTCATCCTTCGTAGAGCTACTTAAGACATCGAAGAATGACAAATAGTATCGCCACGGCATACTAAACTTTCCCACACATCTTTCACTAAAGCATTTTTATTGTGTAAGCTAATACAAGTAAGCAGTAATTAGTCGAAAAATGAAATCACATTAATGTAGGTTTTGGCAACTTGGAATCATGTCCAATTGTGGTTGAGATCTTATGCTGTGTTACTTCGAAAAACGAAATGCTACATGCAAATCTAGTAGAAACAACATATATCGTGTTTGTTTGATAGTCAAATCTATTGAAGAGTTGAAACATTTTCCTGTAATTGGCCAGTAACATTACCAGATGGGCTGTATCGTGCAACTACGACGACAGTTTCCCCTCCATCACTTAAAGCAATTCCTACACCCAGCTTGCTGGTGTTTTTCCAGACAATCTGAGTGAAATCATCACTTATCAGTGAAAATCCTGGATTTTCATTATCATAATTTTTGATCTCATCATACCAACTTTGGGTAGTTTCAGTACCTTCAATGACGAAAATAGAGAAAGAAAACAAAATTCTCAACTCAATGAGAGAATTGTTCATTAATGATTGGGTTCCATTCGTCCCATACAAAGTTTCGCCGAGGCCATCACGATTTGAAGAATGTTCGAATTTATTGTTTTTAGCTAAATATTCAGCATAAATTTGAGATTTGCGACTAATTGCATCGTCTAGTGTAAGATTGGGCACACCATGACGAGCTCGAAGTGAATTGTGACTATTTAGAGCCTTCAATTGACAATTCCTTTGCAATGAAACCAAGCTATTCGGATTATTAAATGATGACTCACAATCTTGATTTGGCAAGTGATTATTGGTAATGCCGACTGTAGCTGCTGCTATAGGTTTCAAGGAAAACAGATGTATGAAATTGCAAGTGTCCTTTTAAACTATACAAATCTACTCTCATACGCATAATCATCATTATCATCATCCATCAATCCCATATCTTGTTCATAAGCCTGTATAATTGGGTCACCAGTGCTATAATGTTTGATGTAAGAACTGAATGTAACTTTCACGCGTAATAATGTGCTAAATCTGTTATTCGAACCGAATCATAATGACAACATAATAGAAATTCAGTGATCCATAAAATGATTGAAGTTCGAGTCCCTTCTGAATTTACATCAATTTCTATCCTTATCAGATTTAGGACTGAACTGCTCTGAATGAAAATAAACCTTGTGTAATTCTCAAAAATGACAAAAGAGTACTAAATAGATCCCTTTCAAATGTGTCTTGTAGCAGGAGGGCGTGTATCTAGAGAACAACTACTCGAGCACATATACCCCCCTGTCAATTCTCATACTTCACTGACCCACATTAACACGAGACCCCAACCTGAATCCAACGTCAATACATCGTCCCCTGCTTTATTGATCGATAAAGTATTGCTATCTTTAATTGAGGAACCCACGCTTCTTTCATCTAGTTTATTATTAACGAAAACTTTTCGTCTACTTGAGATCTTTTCTTTCTACTTTTCAAAAACTTTATTGTCTCCTTTCTCATGGATTCCATTTCACTTATGTTCCAGATAGATCCCTCGTTCTTCTGTCTGATATTCCTTTTGAGATGGAGAATTATTTGAAAGTCTCTCTGCTGCGACCAAGACGACATGAAACTTAGAGTCTTTTTTTCACCAATATGAATATCAACCAGAAAAGTCGACATTTGTCTTTGAATTTAATCGATTTCAACTAAGATGAAATATCGGTACAGGTAGTAATGAGTTAGTGAAGAAATAGAAATAAAAAGCGTCAAGTAGAGTCTCAGAAATAGAATCAATGGTAGGTGGGCCTTTGTCGGAATGATTCATGTAAAGTATCATATGGATTTTTCAAAATCGTTTCTATACCTTACATATCAAAGTGTTCATCGCATTTTACAATCTACAATACATTCACAAATACGTTTTATAAAAATAGTTTGAAAAATAAAACCATTAGAACTAAATTAAATGTGGCAGAAGAGCAGTTTTGTAAGCTAATGAAATTCACAGTTTTTATGACTCTGCGTTTTCTGCTCCAGTGGATACTAATGTATAATTAGCGATTATATTGAAAGAGACTTTAGATATAACTATTTGTCAGAAAATATGTGCTTTTGAGGGAGTGATCAACGTTTTAAAATGAGATATAGATAATTCTACGAAGTTCTAAAAACTATCTACTTTTCAACAATTAATACCGCGTCAAATGTATATATGAAAACTTAACTAGTAATAAAAGGTTAAAAGTAAGAGCAATTCATTTCGATCGTTCGTTGTTCACTTACGACTAACTTGCGACATTTTTTATCATAAGTACCCATAACTTCGTTATAGTCGGAGAAAAAGAAACGATATAGGTTTTTCGTCTTCTATAACATTTTGCTATCGTGTAAAATAGCTTCATCTTAAAGAAAACAGAACATTTTCTTTTCAAAGAAAACTTGTTTCTATTTTTAGCTCAATAATATGAAGAGCAACATCCTTTTCTAGCATCATGTTCTCTGGGCGCTTTTACCGACAACTTTGCAGATGTTTATCGAAAAATTTGTAAATATTTGTCCATCCAATGATTTTGTCATAGTATCTACACTTTCGGAAGAATACGAAAATGCGCGAGCTGAGAAAACACAAGTTTCCTGTAGAAAATGTTTCCAAGACAAGATGTTTAACACCATCCGTCTTGAATGAAGAAAACAAGCGACACTCTCTGAACACAAAATATGCTTCCTCACACTACAACCAAGCTATCCTCTCGTTTCCCATTAAATTCCGAGATTGGTAGCATAATAAGATTGACATTCATACTTTTGTCCTCTTTCTATTTATAAAAAGGCAGTTCACTGCCTGCTCATAAATGAGAAAATAAAATTGTCGACGGTTGTGAAAATGGTCCGTTTACTTATCGTAGAAAAAAGACGGAAAAATTGGGAACATCCTCACGAGTAGACTTGTTTATTGAAACGTTTTTCATTATTATTCTCTTCCATGCCAAAATTTCCGTCGAGAACGAAAATGAACAGCATTTTTTCCGTGGAACTTATCCAATTTTCTTTCAATCATAACTTCAAGATGACAGAAGCGATGACCATAAAAAAATTTGTATTTTCCATATGCCAAATACAATGGATGTGATAATAAAACAGAAATAAGTTAAACACATGCTATGATTTTGTGAAGAATAACTCTGCGTTCCATTGTTAAGTGAGAAAATTTTCTACATTTAGTTTCGTCAGTACTGAACATACACCACCTGAGAAAGATTGGTTGCTGCTGATCTTAGAACATATGAACGAAGAGAAAATAAGTAAATCTATTTGACTTCGTAGAAGTCAACGGTTTTCAATGAAATTCGTACGGTTGTTCATTTTCGGCGAACACTTTACAGTTCTGAGACAAAAGGCTCGGTCCTTTGTGAGAGACTAGATTTAGACAAGTGAAAACATTTTTTAATATAAATGAATAAAAGCTGTGAAGTTTTTAGCATTCGATTTCTCAGAAAAGTTCTAGTTCGTTGCACCAAAGCACTAGAAATTATCTACTATCAAAATCTCAAATTTCCACCCTGTTAGTCTGATTTTTCGATGAATATTTGGGCCTCGGTTAATGCGTCATGTAACAAGAGAAAACATAAGGCAACGTCAAGATGGCCATTGTCTGGTTCGATACATCACTGAATGAATCAACAAAAAAAACTGTCAATTCAATCCGATAACACTGAAGTTTCATGACTTTATATCAAGCACCGCGGTATTTCATAACAAGCGACTATTTTTGACACTGCCCCATTGTATTGTGCATGCAATCGGACGAGATTTCGCTTTGGTCATCACTTGAGAAGAGATTAGCGAGGGCGCGGGTGAGTGTGGGTGACGATCTTGTTTTCAAGGATACACAGATTCCACTCACGCCCACAACTACACCTATGTATCTAATCCTCCAAAGTTTTACACATAAGTTTGTTCTCAACAATACAAATTTTTAATGAAAGTTGAAAATGATTCATATAAAATAAATTTAGAAAACATAAAACTCAAAAGTAGTCTTGTTCAGCTAATTTCTAGATATAGGTACACCTACTTTTTTAAAATGCAATCTACTCGATTCCCTGATAGTCCGTTTTTCGGTGACTATCGATATCTATACATTTTCCTGCTCATCGATACAGTCACACTAATAACGCTAACAATATCAATAAAAATTGAATATGAACAAAAAGTCAATATCAAGCAGAATCAAAGGGAAGATGTTAGTGATTAGTATCGTTGAACACTATCTCTTATTATTTCAAGAAAAGCTTCGTAATTTATGTGATATTTTCACGTAGGGATTATAATGATTATATGATACATGAAAGTTTTTCAAAGACTTAGTGTGTAAACTTATGAAAAAACCACAACAACAAACGAAGAAAAATGAGATTTGCAATGCGAATTCAGATTTACACGTGAATTTTATATGCACTTTCATTGTCGTTTACGCATCTAACGATTATACTACACCGATCATTTGAAAATAATTTTCTTATCCCAGACACATTTTAGCTACTTTTTCATTTTATGATTTTTACCGATGATTACGTTCGCATAAAACACCGATTGACTGTTCTCTCCGTTACTTTTCAAAAACTTTGCCATTTATTCTATAGGCCATCGGGCACATGACCGCACAAATTTCAATCGCTGGACATTCAATAAAAATTCGTGAACTCAATTTATGTGATATGAATTTTTCACACTCGTCTATAAAAACCAGTCAAGATACTTTAAGAAATATAAATACTATGTATAGAACCTGTATCTCTCTTAACTTAAGTGATTCAAACTGATAATGTATCAGATGACGAAAATATGAGTCTGTTACATAATCCACACAAAAATTTTCAAAAACTAATCACAAATTGGAGCTCCCCAGCCTCGATTACCTATGGCCAAACTTTATGCAAAACGTTGAACTGAACACCTGACAATACACGTGCGTGCAAGGCCAAAACACACGAAGACGTTTAACTTCATATGAGCATCCCTACAGGCGAAGAATTAATAGAAAGAGTTTCACAATTGCTGAAAATTACAAAATGCTCAGATTTCAAAACTCTTCAATCTAATGCAGTTTATAAGAATATATCTCTTTCGAAAACACACAATACATTTGTCAATATTGATGATAAAGATTTACCAAGAAGAAAAGATTATTTATTGAAATTGTGATCGAGCATTATTTTGTGTATTCACTCTATCCTCCAAAAGGCATGCTCGTTTTTCTAAATATTCTCGATTTTCATTACACATTCGTTCCCAATCGTTGAGTGAGGTCGCTGCGTTTTGTTCAAACCCATGACGACCTTTCTTACATCCACCCACATTTCCAGCAGTAACCACCGTTTGATTACAGCATATAAATTTGAAACGTTGTTTCACTCTTTCCAAACGTTCACGTTGTTCCGGTTGGTTGATGGCCAATGCTTCTTCTTTGAGTAGTTGTTGGATAGCTGATCGTTGGCTACATTTAGCTAGTCCAACCGAAATATTATCATATACAAAGCCATCATGATGAACACATACTCCCATCTTGTTATCTTGTTCTAGATAGTAATCATTACATTTAACACACTTAAGTTTTTCTTCTTGACGGCGACGATTTTCTTCTTCCTCTTCAAGTTCTTCCACTGTTCGTGTAAATTGGATAAAATCACAAAACTGCCGTAAAAGAAAAGGATCACGACCAACGACAACTGCCCAATTCTCTTTCGCAAGTGCTTCTTCTTCTTCTGATATTGCCATGTCTACATTAGCCTTTTGAAACCGATCACCAACGAATGTGAAAACGCTTTGATTGGTCAATGAAATGTTTGTTGAATTACCTGTTGCCGATTGTCCTTCACTTTTATTAACACCAACAAGTGAATCTAAATCGTACACAATCATCGATCGTCGATAGCTGCTACACTCATCGACACGTTCAGTCAAGATTTCAAATTTACGCTTTTCATCATAAGCACTTTCAGTTGAAAGTAAACTGAGATCAATCAGTTGAAGAAGTTGTACATTGCGAGATTTTCCATAGATAGTCAATCGTTCGAGTAGATTTTGCATGTCTTTTTCACGATTGGTTAAACGATCATGATAGACTACTTTTTCATACTCAGCAGTTGAATGTGATTCATGCTCAGCAGTTGAATGTGTTATGATCGCTTCGACGTCGATACGTCCTGCCGAAAGATTGATTATAATTCGACCAGTATAAATAGAATTTCGTTTATTCGGCAATGTGCCAAGAAGTGTAGTTTGATCATCGTTTAAAGTGCGTAACAAGAGTGTGGGTAACGTTTCAGAACCGATGAAAACTCGATATTGTTGAGCAATATCATTAGCCAATTCGAGCGCTGTTCGATAATTAATTTGATAATTTAAATCTAAACGTGCCTCATCGACACAATGAACAGTAATTATACGACGAAGAGCTCTATGCAAAAAATTATTTTTATATAAAAAGATGAATATACGATGTGAGAAGGAGAAACCCATATATCAGACACATGTTGCATGACTGATAAAATTCTAATAAGCTTATAATATACAAGATTATTGAATTAGAAAGAATCCTGCAAGAAAATGAAGTCCTTTAGTCAACAAGACATGTTTTTAAGAAAAACTTGCAATTTTTCTATTCATAGTTTCTCAATCAGAACCAATGAAGACTACTTGCTCATCGATTGATAATCGAGATTGTTTTGTGTGAAAATATACTTCACTTAAAACGTTTTTCCTTCTAGCCTCTTTAGTATTACTATGCAAAGCAGAATGATATCCCTTTAGTGAAAAATGAGAATTTTTCATCAAGTCTGTCACATGTGGAGAGAGAATTTCGATACTTTTCTGACCTTATTGTAGATGTGACAAATATTTTTAGTATTTACTACGTCGATGGGACATAAAAGTGTGGTTTAACTTTCTTACTATATACTTCTATATTTATTGACAATCGTGTTTCACAAAATATTTTCTTTAATCAAAACAATATCAATAAACGGCTGGAGTCAGCTGAATTTTTCATTTTCATTTTCTTCATAGGAATGATTGATTTGACCTTGAAGTAATTAACATATCCAAAAGTTGAGATTAGTATCTTACTTAGCTGTATTGCAAATACAGTTTTCGAGATGTGTCTTTGAATTATTTTCCACTTTAAAGTTATATTAAGACTAAAAAGCATGGATGGAGATATTGTAAAACTCTAGAGTTTATGATGTTTTTTGTTTCTAATATTCAAACTCAAAAGGTGTCTTCTTATATGCCCCATGCCACAACGTGCTGTCGAGTGGGCAAGCTCTGACAGTGATTTATCTGAAATTTCATTAAATGAAGAAAATAAGTGAAGTTTCACAAACATGACTTCCTTTTCAGTAAGGGAAGATGTTATTTCTGAAAGAGGAAGAGTTTGGCATAGTAACATTGAAAGAGTAAAACCAAGCCCAGGAGGATGATTCCGACACTTGGATCCGATCGGATGCCTCTCTGATCCAATCATGTTTCCATCGGACTTTCTCTAATCCAAAGAAATCCGATCGGATTCCTGGTTGCGATCCGACATTCGGATCCCTAGTGTTGCGTTTTATCGAATCCTGCTATCGGAATCCGATTGGATTTCATCGTATGATTAGACAGGCCTCTACTATTGGGTTTAAATGCTAATTCGTAGACAAATAAGAAATTAGATTTCTCCCGTCGGATCCGTTACTGTTTCCACAACCCTGATTCCCATAAGATTTCATCGGATCCGATCGGATTCGGTATGGGATTCATTCACCTGGGAGGTAACAGTGAACCCTTGAAATTACCCTTTATGTTAGAAAATTACGATATTAAACAACATCAAAATTACAATAAAATATTTTTTCATGTTTCTAAGTTTGGACTGAAAATAACAATAATTATTCGTTGGCGATTGCTTATTGACTGTACCATATTCTATGTTAAATTTTGTCTAGATTCTTAATATAATGATTGTATCTGTTTCTGTATTTTATCCGACTAAGTCAGAGAAGATCCATGATTTCTTACTGAAAACGATGTGATACTTGATGCCGCGGGATTTTCATTATGGTTTTTTGCATAAATAGCACAACGACGAGTCGATCTAATTAAAGCTGTATGAAAATCCGGTTCCTCGAATCTTTTTTTACCAAAAGAAATCTTATCTCATGATCTATCCCAATTCAGTGTGCTTCCCCAGGTCGAGTAGAACGATCCGTAAACGGTCGTAAACGACACAATTACGGTGACATACGATAGTCGTGACGGGCGATCGTTTACGCATTGTCGTATACGAGATCATCACGGGCAAATGCGGCCGTATTTAGGATGGTCGTTTACGGACCATTGCAAACGATAGCGTAACGGTCAACACAAACCACCCGTATTTCAATCGTATTTACCGTACTCTCTAAAAAATGACCGTTTCCCAGAAAACCAACGCAAAAAGGTTTGCGAGGCTCGGAAACCATTTTCTTACTCTCGGGAACTGTTTCAAGGGTTT
>OENT01001502.1:1623-41858 GCA_900239685.1 Rotaria macrura
TTGATCTTGTTGACATTCTTTTGCATTCATATGTAGGATTTATTCATCGTTCCACAATTAAATGAAATTTTTGACATTTACATGTAAAACCTATTGCATATGTGCTCCGTTCTTTTGTTGTTTATCATCAATTTTGTTTGAATGGTTGTGAAACGACGTAAAAGCGATGCTAGAATATTGATAGATGACTTACCTTGCTCACTCGTAGTGCATCAGCCAGATGTTGCGCTCCAAGTTCACCAATTTGATTCGTATACAATTGCAGTTTGGTAAGTGTCTGCGTAATTAGAGAAAAACATGAGAACGAGCACGAAACATGAAATCAGTTTAACATCTATGGTCCCCTAGCGTATAATAATTAGATGAGTATTCATACGATTGCTAAGCTTTCAACGATCATTGAACATGAATAGTATGCATACATAGTTTTGAAATCAATACAAAGTCAATAAGGCTATCGTATAATATATTTTTCGAATCCATAACTATAACTACCATTGCTAATGACATCGAAAGATATATTCCACATGCTAAACATAGTATTCAACTAACAGAGTGTGACTGTATGATTATGAATCTTGCCTAAGATAAGATCAACGCATAGATTTGCACTTATTTTACCTTATTTTGGTATAGTTGAGTGGTAATATGATTTTTTACGTATCCATAAAACCTAAAACTGAAAACTCAGTGTAATCTGCCAGGAAATGATTTTGGGCATTTTACTCATTGATATTCGTGTGTTGAAATATTCAGTCGACTGTACATTGATTATATAATTATACAGTCAGTATGTAAGCTCAAGACATAAACTAGAGTTGGTTGCTATAGTGAAAAGGGTACAGATACGAGAACAGTTCTGTTTGAAGAAAAGAACGAAAGAAAGCGAATCCAACAGATGATAAGTTTATAGAAAATAATAATATGAGTATGAATAACTTTACTTAATCAAAATTATTTTAGGGATGCGCTTTTTAATGTATCTATTCAACAAAGATCTGATTTCATGTGTGGAGTTCCACAGAAAGTATTACATGATTGGGTTTTCTACTTAAAAGAAAGAGAAAATGTTTAATATTGGTTTCTGAGATATTTTCCATTGATCATTTTGTAAAAGTCTAAATCGAGAAAATGAGACATCTTATAATCTTACTTGGTTTATTATTATTTCCGTTGCTACAATCTCCATATCCTGATCAGTGTAATTCGATGCGTTCAAAATGATTGTTGACCGGTCTGTGTTTGTTTTAATGCGTTCTTCGAGCTCTGGATTTTTATATTTCGGTTTTTCTTCCAGTTTAATGTTCTGTATTAAGGTTTTCAATTCCGGTAATTTATCGAGACCTGATATATAACGCTTCATCCTAGTTCTTGGCTTGAGATCTATCAATTTCTTATCAGCCTCTTCGAAGTAATCTTCAAATGTTTTCCTTTCTTCCAATAATTTCAATGATTTCTTGTCCTTCGAAGCATTCACGAGCCTCAACAGTTGTTGAATAAAATTCTGTTGTTCTTCTTGAAGTGTAATTTTATACTCCTCGACAGATTTTTGCTGCTCTTTTTCCAGAACTTGAATCTCGCCGAGTAATGTTTCTTCAAGATTGTTAACAAGCTGACGTATTGATGCCATAGCTTCAACAACCTCGGTTTTACTTGACTGATTTTCTGTCTTGATCTCTGTCAACAAATTATCGGCTCGCTGATACCTATAGTTTAGGCAAGATTGAACAGCATGTAAACCATTTCTGCACTAAAAACTCATGATTTATCAATAAAATTAGTTTTAGAATAAATTTCGTCAAAACATCGACGTTTAACACTCACATCTTCTTCTACAACATCCAACCGACCTGTCATCAATACGAAGGTATGATCCTTGTGCATGAATTTCTGGCAAGTATTACAGATTTCTTGCTTACACCCTTCGCACCAATATTTGAGTTTATTATCTTCATTGTGTTCTTCACATCGTCGTGTACCAATTGGTCTTTCTGATACAGGAAGTTGCACATGATTTCGATATTCACCTAGTGCATGAATTTGATCCCAACATTTGACGCAAAGGCAAAGTTGACAATTGCTATCACACCAAAATTCCGCCTCGTACGATTGACATCGTGCACAACGAGGCCCACTTGTATCAGGATTATCTTGAGAAAGAAAAATAAGCATTATGATAATGCTTGAAAATCGAAATTCTGTGAGTTAACATGTAAAGAACGTTACACAAGATTTTCATGATTCGAACCATTATTTTTCGATTTACAAAGAATTCTTACATAAATCATGTTCATATAACTTTTCACGATCCTTATCATTAAATAGAAATTAAAAAAAATTTCCTTTTTCGAGATCCTTCAAAACCAGACTGCTTTTAGGCGAATTTCGTCTGAGACGTTGTTTTCGCTCAATGAATTTTGATCATGGAAGGAATTTTCTACTTACCAATTAGTTCCACGAGCCCTTTTAAAGCTTCGTTCAGAGGTAATGCTGTGACAGCATCTACTCTGATTTTAGTTCCATCCTGTTTCGGGCACACCAATTCGCCGTTGTTTTCAGTGCACATATTTGTAAGACATTGATGGCAATATGTATGCTTACATGGTAGCATACGCGGTTCTGCAAAATGTTTCGCGCAGATCGGACACGTTATAGTATTTTCAACTAACTCAGCAAAATCAGATGCCATGTTACTTGATTGAAGATAGCAGTTAAGAATTGTTTCGAATCTAATTAGAAAAAGAAACTTCTGAGCACATAATGTGTACTATTGATTATACACAGGGGAGCAGTTCTTCAGCAGCGATATGCACTCTAAAAAAATAGGTTTTATACCAAACCCCCGAAAAAGGTTTGGTAGATTTGAAAAATATTGCAAATGTATTCAAATGCTCGAAAACGATTTTTAAATTCTCCGAAACCTTTAAAGTTTCTTCCCTTGGGCACACGGGAAGAACCTTTGAAGGTTTCGGAGAATTTAAAAATCGTTTTCGAGCATTTGAATACTTTTGCAATATTTTTCAAATCTACCAAACCTTTTTCGGGGATTTGGTAAAAAAACCTACTTTTTTTAGAGTGTGTGTACGATCGAAAAATGTCGTGCTTTATTTGCACTTCGAAGCTTTGACACAACAAATTATTTTTCTTTTAACTCTGTTTGCCACTCATTCAAAAGACTTTTCAAAATTCACGGTTGCTACCGAATCCGCCGACGAAGAAGATACTTGTTATCAAATCTAGGTGCTTGTCGTTGGTACGAACATCAGACTTACATCCTCACTAGATGCGAAACAAAGTCTGCAGTTTAACGGAAGGTTAAAAGTACTACTTCGTAATGGTTGTTGATAGACCTTTCCTGGTCAAGAAACATCTCATGCAAATAAAAAACATGGCAAATGAAGAAAATACAACACTAAGAATCACAATAGAAACAGAGAAAAGGATGAAGTTTCCGAGAAGACATGCGTGAATCAAAAATCAAGAGTGAAAGACATACAGTACACATTATTTCTGACAAAGTAACAAACGAGTTTCATCCATGAGATCGAGGGTAGCAAAACAAAAGCCATAAGCAGTGGCCAAAAATTTGTTTCAACTCGACTTGGTCCTACACAGGGGGACATAGAAAAACAAGTATCTAAAACGGTAGCGTGAAGTGTTAGGCACCAACTCGGGCGAGTGTGAGTGTAGGTGGCAGAAGATGTTTCCTAACCCTGACGAGAATTAGAGGTAGTTCTGAACGACTGCTCGAAACGAAACTTACAAAATACCCATGCCCACATCCTATTCTTTACTTGCGAAGTAGAAAGCAGAGATGATAATGAACATTACAGTGTAAATATGCTATGCAAACGTGAAATGGCTTTTACCTTTTATTATAAAATTGAAATGAAACAGACACACTCCAAGAAAAAGTAACTCGTAAAAGCTAGAAAAACAAGATGTGCAGAACGAAAAAGCAGATCGAAGGCGTACACTGTAACATTTCTTTCTTGATGTTTTATTTGCCATCCTTCTCAGGGATGGTGTCTGGTTGGGTGAGAATATGTGTGTGCACGAGGTTGTGGGATTTCAGGGTGTCTGGGTGTGGCTGTGGCTGTGGCTGTGGGTGTGGGTGTGGATGTTGATGTTAGTTTTAAGATAATGGCTATACATCGCCTTATTCACACTCCCCTCATCAGATCCAAACACACAGCCTGTAATATTTTTGTTGGATTGTGGTTCATAAAATTTTGCGAACCTATAAAACGGAGTAAGTTTTTATTTGAGTGAAACTAAAACAAAGGGGGAGGGGGCGTTGACAAACTTTTGAGATTCAATAATGCACTTTCTTTGATAGAGTATCACACGGGGCCGATTCATTCACAGAGCATCGATAATAAGCGAATTTCAATTCAAGACCTTGAATTCTATGTGACTTGTCGGTTGAAAACGCAGTGCCTTTTCTATTATAAGCATAACACCATTAACGAAAACAAACCACTTGGTGTATGGGAACGGTATGTTTCATTTTTCATCGAAATTAAATCTCGCTACAGCACATGTGCCTGAATGATTGCATTTTTCTACGGAAGGCAATCAAATAGGTGACTGGATGATTGCGTTGACTGTTGATTGCCAACACAAATTCTGGTATAAATTGAAAATAGAAGCCGGCATAATTGTCAACAGAAAAGAAAATTGAAATTTAATCAACAAATTTTCTACCAACAGGTAACAATTCTCTATGTTGCGATAGAATCTCAACAAAACATGCTATTCTGTATAGAGTAGACAAGAACACTGCACACGTATTCATAAGAATTATATTCTGTGTTTCAAAGACGTCTGACCTATCTGAAGCTTTCATAATCTTACAGATTTTGTGTAGCAGAGTGATCATCATTTTGTATGAGAAAGTTCGTATTATGAATAATCAGAATGAAGAATGCTTTCTTAGGGACAAAACCTTTTTATTTGCTAAAGTAAGCGTTTCTCTTTTGATGAAAACGTAGACAACCTTACCGGTTGTGGAAGGATACAAGCGTTTTTCTTTATTCTTGTTGGAAATAATTGGAATATTTCATTATAGTCTAGTGATATATACGAAATCACTACCTTGAATTCCACCGATGATCTGGACCATCTCAATAGTTTGAGTCAACGTATTGAGACAGTGACTAATGAATTTAAGAATCTGATGTTTAAAAGTATCCCAAGAGGTGCCCATTTAACTCAAGAAAAAAAGCAAAGAATGCAGCAACTCGAAAAAATATCGGGCCAACTGAAGCATAGCCAGCAGTCACGAATGAATTCTCGTAACACTCCAGATAAAATACAGATACTGCAACATTTTCTATACAATGAGTAAATATATATATACCATTTGCTATTTAGCAGCAAGTATGATGGAAAGCACAGTGTACAAATCTATAATATAAACGAACTTAATGATTGTTTAGAAAGTTCCTCAATGAATCAGGAGTTTCTGAGAGTGGGATTGATAAGCAATGGCTTTTATGTTCATTTCCAGGAAGCATAATACTTGCATAAAACGATGCCAAACAAGAAGACTACAATTTCTGTTATTAGCACGAATTTCTTTTACCTCCGTAAAGAGTAAGTCTTGTGTCAAAACGAATAGAATAAATGAATTGAAATATCGCATAATTAATTATAAAATTCATGTTTCATCCGATAGATGGATGAACAACATCTAAACATTTTCTTATTGCTACAATGCGTGCAATATAGGTATAAAATCATGTTACAGGTAATTGCGACCTTTTCAGCTATGTGGTGAACATAAGCAAGCCAAAGAGCAAGAATAATGCAACTCGAGATGAAGATGATTAACAATTATAGCATTGGCATTCCCTGGATTTGTTTTTTGTTATCATACACGTTGGAGATAGTGAGCACTATATCATACGAACCTTTCAAAAACGGTCCGCTGCTTTCGGATAATTTTATCAACCGTAAGTTAATCCAATGAGTTTCCCAATAGCCGTTGTAGTAGCAAGCCTAGCAATAGATTGATCAAGCACGATTCAGCCATCTAGCTATCATCGAAAATAGTAGAACAGTTTTTAATATGACCTATTTTTTGTCCTGTTAATTGAGTACTTAGTTGCGGTTGATCGATCAATTTATACGGCTGTTCCCAAAATGCTATAGTTGGAAAAGCCTGTCCTTAGCCGAAAATCGATACGATGAACCGTACTCTTCCAGTGCTTATCAAATGTTTCATATTACATAGCTACGTGCTTTGCTTCTATGCTAAAGCTGAAATCCAGAGTCATCTATAGATGTAGTCTTACCTTTATTCGTGTCATTTCGTAGATAAAGTAAAACTGTTAGTTTTAATGATTAATAAACATGACGGAAGACTTATATAAACAGATTACTAACTTGTATTCCGTCAATGAGTCCACCAAAATATTCTTGACTCATTATTCAAGGGTCTTAGAATATTGATTCACTATAGTTCTCTAAAGTATTCTTAAGTAAAGTTAAAGAAAACATTTTACAGAACTACGCACGGTTAGTTTACTCTAAATTAGCAATAGGGTCACTCTATTTTTCATATTGAGAAGAATACGATAATTGACATTTGTTTTTCCTTAATTCCAGGAACTCATCTAGGTATTTCAGCATTTTTTACCTTCACATTCTTTCTATAAAAACCTATTCGAAGTCGTGAGTCACTTTCGCATAAAAGTAGATTTGTGGATGCTATTTTTTATTTCACTAACACCCATCCAGATCTACATGCACAACGTCATACTTAATAGTATTATTGTGGCAGTTTATTTTGCCATTGTCACCGCGATATGCTCTTAAGATGACTGACACTGAGCAAAATAATGTCGTTAAAGAAATATCAACTAGACGATAGCTAATGCAGTGGTTGCTTTCCTTGGATTATTCGATAATACCTAGATGATTGTACTTGTTCGTGAACTAGACATATAGTGGAAAAGTCGAGCTCCATAGCTAAAGTGGTTCGATTATAGGCAAGTTACAGTATTTTGCTTCCTCATCCAAGTATCTTTAAAGAAGAAGCTTTTAGACAAATAGAACAAAAAAAGTTTCGTAAATACATCTTTAAGGAAGCACTATGTACACAGCAGCATGCTGGAATCATAGAGGAACCTGTGGAGACTCACCAGAGGAAAAGAAAAATGTTTTGTCGCAAGTCAATCGGAGAAAGAAAATTTTCGGCGAAGTTGGATGAGAATGCAAAGTGATTGACATAATGGTAAGGGTGTGGGTGTGAGTGTACATGTGGATGTGCTTCTAGAAGTTTCTGGCAGTGAGGTTGTGGCTGCAGTTTTCTTTGAAAAAGACACATACGGGGGACGAAATTCTCTGACGAAACCCTACTGAAGCCCAGTTTGATTCACGCACTCACGCAAACCTTCATGATCAGTGATACCCACACTCATTTGTTTAATGTCCTGAAATATTCGCCCTACATTCATTCGCGATTCCAATCACCGAAGGTTTTTATTGCTCAGATAATAAGTAATCCAGGCTTAGCTTATGCACAAAAAGGTGTCCATCGGAATGCGTTCACTTTAGTCTTCTGCGCTCGAACTATTAACTAGCAGATTAGACTGCCTGTTGACTAGAGCTCTTGTATTTGTCTTCGAAACATGGGTCTTGTCTACCATTGTAAAGATGACTATCATCAGGTAGCGTTTTATCGGTCTAGGGCTATGAATACTTCTCAGCGAACTATACATTCTGCTATGAACACAATTCTTTGACAATGAACGTGTGATGCAAATTCCCTGTAAAAACTGGATTAAATATCAGTATTTAAACCAAAGTGGGAGGGGTTGAAACGCTATAAATTTGATGGAACTCTGAAACGTAATGTATTCACGTTTTTTTGCTTGGATATGAATAGGCAATACAAGAATGTGCCTGTGGGGGAGACCAAAGCAGCGATAAACACGAAGATGCGCACCCAAACCAACTCCACCCACAACTCCTACCGAAACCCGAGCAATCCTCACACCAACTTCCACACGAGCAATCACACGGACAACCACAACCGAACCAATCCCCACACGGACACTCACATCCATCCAGTGGATTCTCTAGCCTCAGAATATGACGAGCGAGATGTTTGCATTCGTCTCATTCATATCAATGCGTAAAACCTGTAATAGAAGAGACAATATTTTATTCAAACAATCGTGAATAAGTCTAACAAGTGTTATCTTCTTCCTTGTACCATACCTGAGTTTTGCGCTCTTGTCAACTCTACAATGACTCATCTTCTTATTTTCTTGCCAAGAATGCTGTTACCTGATAAATGTATAGTGCAATGGATTCTTGTAGGTAGGAAGATATGTGTTATTGTTTTTGTTATCAAACCGAAAAAGGCCAACAAGACTAAAAGTAGCGTGAGCTATGTGTACAAGGGGAATTTTTCTTTTGTAGAAGAAAAAAGATAGTTGAATTGGAGTTTGAGCAGATAGATATTCTTTCAAATATTTGATTCTAACTTCAGACTCAAGCATCTTTCAATTAGTAACATCGATGCAAACACTGCAATTTTACGAACATCGGGGCATGAGCAATTGAGAATGGTTGATGATCAGTCTACACATACTAGTCTCGATGATATTAGTGCAAGTTCTACTGGATCGACACCAGCTGTTTCCTCTTCTCCTGTTGACTGGATAGCAGTTTCAATTGATGACTTAAATTGCGTTGTTAACGGTACTGAATTGGAAAATGATCCTCAAGCACGTTTGTTAATTAAATTACTTGCTGGCTCGACAAATTATGCTTCGAAAGATGCTGACGATCGCATTAAAATACTCCAAGAAATGTCATTAATTCGCAGAGAACTTATAAAAGAAATTAAACGCGATCGAAAGAAATATATTGACATGGGTCACACATTCGGAATGCTACTTGAATATCTAGTTGATATAATGAAAATGTGCAATGATGATCTTTGTTCAAATTTAACTTACTTAGAATTTTCGAAGTGTGAATTAAAAAATATGATTGATATATTATATCAAGAAGATTCAATCATATCAACAAGTTCACAACCATTAAAAAATTCTCAAAACAAGATCTTGAGGACTTGTCCGTCTCAGTCGGAGAATTGCAAAAAAATTTTCAAGATATTTCAGAGCGAGCAACTACTCATCATGCTAGTTGCCAGACATTAAGAAAGAATTGCTACGATTTTCAAGAGCAGCAAGTTCAACCGGAGAAACAGCGAGTGGAAAAACGTGTGATTTTTTGGGAAAATTCTTTACCACGCATCGATATAGGAGGTGGTCTTGTGGCTGCAATTGGAGGCGGTGTTGTATTAGTTGGTGCTCTTTGTCCACCGGCAGGATTAGTTGCAGTGTCCGTGGGGCTCGGTGTAATTCTGATGGGAAGTTTAGCGATGGCAATCCATGATTGGATTGAAGAATCATATTTAAAAGAACAAGACAAGATTCTAACAAAGTTGACGAAAATGGCAAAGCTACTTGAGCAACTAACTGTAAACACCGAGAACTTGGAACGCATTCTTGCAAAATCAAAACAGTACTCGACTGATGTTGTATTAAGCGTACGTGCAATACATAATGCATTGTTCACCGAAAACCGTCGGCGAATAAACGCAGACCTTTGTAAAAAAGCTCTCAATTCTTGTCAAGTAGTGATCGACAGCATCGAAGAATTAAAAAATATGAATTCTCCTACTGATTGGTATGAAGAAAGGAGGATCCGATACGGATAACCCAGTAAAGGATCAGTGACATAATCATGTTTGGATCGAATTCAGCATAAATAGTGCATTTAAGGTGCCTTCGTCTTCTTATTATTCTTTTTTACTAATTTTTGTAAAATGATTCACATCGGATTTATTAATAAACGCGAAATGCGACATTTACTTCTGACAAGGTAAAAGCAAGTATCTTTATCCATGTAACAGAAAACGTTCAAAAGCTAACCTCATTTAAGTAGAATAACCGTTCGGCTAGTTCTTTAAACTAAAACAAACAAACCCAACACGTTTACTGGATAAAATTCTAGCGTGGCGAAGCGTAATAATAGACAGGTTATTTCTAGTACCTGAAAAATTTATAAAAGTAGTTTTATCAAAGAAATCCTCCCCAACACAAGGACCTGGGTGTCAGCATGCCTACCAATGCGGGAGCTTAGGTAGGCGTAGCAATCAGTGGGTGTGGCAGGCACTCACACTCAAAATTTCGGTGCAACTGTTAGCGAGGAACGCGGGGTGTTTGTAACGAATTTTAATTGAAGATGTAGCTCATATCTTCTATTCGAGATAAGATGAAGAGTAACAATTCGTAAAAGAGTGTGACTGTATAAAGAAGACCGTTGAATAGTACCCAAATAAGATAATCTATTAATACTAATTGTAAAACAAGCAATAGAGCAGCGCTCTGCTATAACAATTACACTTATGTTTCGTTTTTCTTGAATAATCCCACAATGCTTCTATATACGCACACACTAAGAGAGTTATATAGAAGCAGAGAGAGAGGGAGCGAGTAGAGTAGAGAGACTAGCTAAAAAGAAAAGAGAAGAAAGAGTAAGAGATAGATGTGCTAGAGAGAAAGAGAAGGAAAAGAGGATACGGAAAATACTATGTATCTCTCATGAATATTACGGGATGTCATTCGGAAGGACGTTCATCAGTTACCATATGCTCAACTATATGCATAACAATATGCTACTGATCTGTGTCATAGAGAAGGACGTTCATTGATTATGGCTAATTCGATTAACCTATTCTATCTAATTACTATGGTGCTTGACCACGTGTCCTGGAAAAGAATGTTCATCATTTGTTACGCACACAAGTATCCTGTATTGCTAAGGGAATATATAGATTACTCTTATATCATGTAAAGGGACGTCGATCGTTTAGTGCGACCTGAATTTACCTTGTCATGTCAGAGTAATGTATTCTTGGCACACTTACATTGAACCCTCCTAATGTACCTTAATGTCGACCAATCGAAAAGATTTGGGGTTCCAGATGGTATATCAGGGAGGATGGGAAGCCAAAACTTTGAATCAATTAGGAAATCGGACGAAATCCAAGATATGATAACTGGTTAACTAGAACAGTGCTCTAACTATAGAGATATAGAAAAATGACAACGATACTATTTTATTTTTGAATGATACTTAATTATCGAAAGTTTTCTATCGGCGACACGATGTATACGACACACTTGGATACAGTTACTGTTATTTCTTAGCAAGTGAATAGGATGATTTTATTATTCTCCTCTTTCGAGAGTGAATATAATCGTTAAAGATTAGAAAGGAGTATATATATAAATAATATTGACTTTTTCTTCCTTTGACTTCCGATGTTTTGAAATTTTTATTCAGAAAAATAAATGATATGCTTCCTTCGGGAATTGAATCCAAAATATGATAAATGGTTATCAAGACCAGTCTTCTAACCACGGAGGTAACGAAACGCGACAACCTTCTCACCACCTAGAATAAAAATCCATGTCCTTATAGTGTCTCAGCACATCGTTATTTTTTAGGTGGCCTTCTATTGAAGGTCATTTTTTGCCCAATTGATGTTTTAAAAAAATTTAAAAGATTGTAATTAATTAATAATCTTAATTATTTGTTTTTAGACTTCTTCACTGAAAAAATCAACATTTTTTTGGAAAACTATACTATTTACGGTAGGACTGAGGATTTCCCAAAAGACCACTAGAAAATATTTATCAACATTTATTAAAAATCCTGCATTTTTGTAATTAATCCATTAATTAGTACATTGTGTTATACAGGGGATAGTCGTCTATTCTGTGGGGGGGGGGGGGGGGTTAATATATGATTCATATTTTTGAATGAAAATTCAAAACGTCGGATGTCAGACAACGAAAAAGTCAACGTTATATACATATATGCTCCTTTCTAAACTTTAAAAAAGTTGGATATACAAATATCTTATATGTTATTGCCTATATGGAGACAAGAAGTCTCTATGGATTCTTTTAGCATTGGCAACGATCAGAAATTTCAAGTATGGTGAAAATAGTGGACGAAAAAAAATGCCGCTGCAGCTTGTTCGATGCTTAAATTTAGAACTTACATCTGCTTTGGCTTAATTAAAGTCGTACCAAATACAGAAAATTGTCAGGAATTTTTTATTTTCATTTTCAGTGTTGCTACAAGTTCTTTATTTTTCATTTTCGCATACTTTTAATGCAACATTTGTACTATTAAAAATATTGAATTACATGGCAAATAAAATGATGATACCTTACTGTTATATAATGCTGGCTGGTTCATTCTTTAGCGCTGGGGGTCTAGAGAGGGATAGAAACCGCTGAAATTTCTGTTTAACTTAACACGCATTATATCCTTTGAAAATATATGTCAGTTCATCAATGTAGGATATCTTAGGTCAGGATTGGAGTCTTTCGTGAAAGGATTGGTTCAACGATCGCTTCAAACTAAACCATCATTGGCTCCAAGTAGAAATCAGCGAGCTCCATCCTATGGTATTTTGGAAGTGTGTTAGATTACTCGTGGACTCGGAAACTTGCAAATCCTTACTGAAAGCCGAATACCCAGTGGTGATTTACCGATGGTCAGGGTTCAGAAGTGATCTATCACATTTCCAAAGTATCCACGTGATAGAGCTCGCCAATTTCTAATGGGAACCAGTGATGCTTCAGTTGGAACTGGTCGTGGAGATGTTTCTGTCGGAGAAGACCGAAATCTTGACTTGAGATATCCTGCGCACCACAATGCTGTTTGAAATATTCAATAAAACGATTACAATACACTGAAAATAAAATGGTTTCGAATTCGTTGCAAAATTCAGAACCCTTTAAAAGGTTTCGTACATTTATTCGAAACCATCAAAAAGGTTTACCAAACATCTGGGAATCTTTTTGATGGGTTTCGTATTTTTGCCCGAAACCTTTTGAAGGGTTCCGATTTTTGCAACGAATTCGAAACCTTTTTAAGTTTCGTAGCTTCTACGAAACCTTTTTAGTTTCGGTAATGTGACCATTTTTGTTTTCAGTATAGAAACTTAAATTTAAACAAGCACAAATGAATTTTGAACAGAGTTGGCACATTCGGCCATCTTATGGTGATTTGAAACAAACAATGCACATGAATGTTTCATCATGGTCATCGGATGTCAGTCTCGTTAGTTATGATGAAATCAATTCTGAAACACTTTTATCAGATAGGTTGATGCTGTCCTTTTGGCATGTCAATATATCATGCAGTGAATGGAAAGCGTCGAATAGAAATAAAATTCTTGTCCGATGACACTGATAACGCACATTAACAGATAAGAACCAACACTGAAATGTTACACAGGGGTGTTCTCATGTGGCGATAGTCTCGAGTCCATGTAAATATTGTCATTAAAGTTTTCAAAATGCCTTTTTTCTTATCATTTTTTATTTCAGCAAGAACGAAAATCACGTGACTTTTTATTTGAGAAAAGATGTTATTTTTTCGGCGATCATACTCAAATTGAGATATGTGCGAGAGTAGTTTTGGTAGTCATGCTTACACATACATGTTTCATAGATATCTATCATAGATGAAAATCAGCCGCTCCAATAATGGATTTAGGTGTGCTTTCTAAAAAATGACGTTTCTTACAAAACCTCAGCTATTTTGAAAACTCTCTCGGAAAACTCTAAAAGTTGGCGAGAATTTGACAAGATTTTAAATACACCTATTCGGTTTCCCAGGTTCTGAGAACTCTCGGATTCTCTACAACACCGAATTCAATAGATGTTAGTGTGGAGTATGAATCTTTTTTTTAACTAAGAAACCACACCCACAACCTCAAAGACTTATGAAGAGTTAAAAAGATTTCGATACGCTTCAAGTCATAAAATCGTGCACGGACCTAATAAGAATTATAGAGATTTTTGAAAAAGAATGAGTAGGTATCTGGTAGTTGTAGGTCATTTCGAAGAGCTCGAGTTGACCACACAGCTTCAGAAAAATGGAGTCGTAGAAGATATCGAGAAGGAAGTCATATCACAACTCATTCGGGTTGCATGAGACATTCTTTTCAGTGTATTTCAAGTGTCGTGGAGAATCGCCGTTGCTAACATTACATAAAAATGAGCCCTTCCAAATATAGCGAGCTATCAAACTCAGTCTGTTCCAAATGTTAAGGGATTACATTACATCAAAAGTATTTGAAAAAGTAGACGTATTCCATCTCAGCACTCCAAGAATCTCAGGAGCTACCCGTGACGATAGTCGTTGATGAGCATGACTACTGGACTTCTAGAGACACTTCGACATTCTCATTCTCTTGATATTATAGCCGTTGATAGGTTGCAAGTAGGTGTGCCACTTAAACTTTATTTTTAAAGCTAAAGTGAATTTTCTTTTTGATATTTATCACTACCCGGACTGGCTAAATAATGCCCGCTAGACCCCCTGCAACCTATAAGACGACAAAAAAAATAAAAAATAAAACAAATTAAAAACGACTTTAAATAACTATACTTTGATCTTAAAGTTTAAATTGGTTTAAAGTCGAGTGAAACTAGTTTATGTTTTCATTTTTTACGTCTCATATGTTGCAGCGAGCCTAGCGAGCATCAATCAATCAGTCCGAACAGTGATAAGGATAAAAAGGAAAATTCACTTTAACTTTAACACTTTAGTTAAAGTGTTTAAAGTTAAAGTGCCAATCGTAATTGCAAGCACCACCGAAATAAACCACTGAAATTCTGTGATGCCATCTACAGAACAGCCGCCAGACAGTTAGGAACAAACTCTGGATCACACATTTTGAGCTCCTATGGTACCCTCTATCGGTTAGTCAGCCAGGTCTTGTAGAGGCCTGTGTTGAATCAGTCTTAAGGGCTTGTGACACCCTCTATAGTAGAATCCTGCCTCCGAGTGATCTTTCAAGTTTATTCAAAATCAATTATTGCATCTGATACAGTAAATGAAGCACAACATTTTCAAAAAAATTATTTATCTAATGTAATGTCATTTGGTTTTCAAAATCGACATAATGCACCGTGACCAACAATCCATACTGCTCGCTAGTATATTTTTCGAGACAAGCTGTACAGCTCGTTCAATTTCATCTTGCAACGATTGATAATCGTTAACTTTGTGTCATCTCAAAAGTTGATTAACAGCGTCCCAAACATTATAATCTAAAACATTGAGGTCTGGGTGTTGGCAGGCCATCCGTTCTTGTCGAAGAAAATCATAAAAATTCTTACTACACAATTTTTGCGACCTATTGGATTAGTGAGAAGTGGCATTCTCCTGTTGAAAGATAAATTTTTCTCCAATCAAATGCTTTCCTTCTGATAATGCAAACGATAAAACGTGCTCAACGTAATTTACTTGTGTAAGTGTTTCATGTTCTTGGAAAATGATTGTTGCAGTAACAACTGCATAGGAAGAATCTGGCTATATCATGATTTGTCCAGGATATTTTGTCTTTCAATGAATTCCTCCAACTTCATCTGCCTCTGCACGATTTTTTGCATAGACCCGACCGTTCTGACGATTGTAAATGCCATCAAGGTTTAAGTAATTTTCATCACTGAGCAGGATTTTGCGAATGTCAGCCTTTGTCAAGGCTCGACGAACCCAGTATGCAAACGTAACTCAAGCTTGTTTTTGGATATCAGTTAATTTTGCTTCAACATGGATGCGATATGCACGAAGACCAAAATCTTGTCTAACTATTCGCACCAGAGAACTTGTAAGATACTAAGCTGTCGTGTCATTTGTTAGCTCTAAATATGTATAGAACGAAAGAGACAAGCAGTGTCACTGATGTTATGTGACAGAACGATGAAAAAGTGACCTTCGCGGGAATCGAACCCGCAGCTCCTGCTATCCGGGCAGTTGTCCTAAGCCAATTAGACTAGAATGCGCATCGCAATCATCTTTTAGCGTTAGTGTGATCCAACACTGACGCTAAAATCATTATTCTTCCGCTTTGACGTGCTTGACTTGGGAAGCTTCTTTTTGACCTTTTGGATCATGTTTTTTGTTCTGATAGATCGCGATGGACCAGGTGGCTTTTCGACATCCAGTTTTTCTGTCTTCAAGTACATAAGCTTTCAGTTGCGAACATTTGGTTCGGTAACCACATTGCACCCCATGTAAAAAAATCAGTTTTAATAATCAAAAAACCGATTAAAAATCGATTTTAATCATACGCCTTTAATCAATATTTTTAGTTGTAATAATCATAACAAAATCAGATGATAATCGATTATTTCAGATATCATGATTATAATCGATTTTCGAAATTTTGTCAAATCATCGATTATAATCATGATATCTGAAATAATCGATTATCATCTGATTTTGTTATGATTATTACAGCTAAAAATATTGATTAAAGGCGTATGATTAAAATCGATTTTTAATCGATTTTTTGATTATTAAAACTGATTTTTTTACAACTTTTTTTTATACATATGACATATCCTTCGAGATTTCTGCGAGTGATTTACCCTGCTCAAGCTTGAGCAGAGCTACTTTTTGCAGATCCGGATATATCATCTTATGTCGAAAAAGTCTATTGTCTTGAAAACAGTATTTTATAATAAGACTTTAGCGCTTGAAAAGCGCTATCAAAATATATAATGAATAATTTTATTTTACCCATCTTTGCATGTTTTTCGAAAACAAAAGAAACCGGCAATTCAATCTAACTCACCCGTTATCAAAATCGGTTATAACCCATCAAACTGTGTGCGCAAATTGAATGAATGTACTAAAGCATTATGCTTCTTAATATGAAATAAACAGATATAGTCACATTTGTGGTTGCTCCTCTCATCTGTACAGGTAGGTGAAGTGGGATATTTGATTTTTGTAAAATCCATTTGACGAAAAGACACTTATAAGCCATCTAAAACGAGTTAGAAACTGGGAACAATCGCTATAGCTAATGGACGTTTCTTTAAAGGATAAAAGTAAAAGAGATATACATTTCCAGTAGGCTGAAGAACAAAAACGAATAAGGAATATGATGTGTTCTTACATGAACCTATAGTGTCATAGCACTTCTTGAATCATGTTGATTAAAGACACGCTTGAAAATTACTATTAATTAGGAAAAACTAATGGGTGGTCTATAGATTTTGACCCCTCTGTGTAAATTGATGAGGTCCATAACTAAGTTACGTGAGATTATTGATCAAGATATGTCATTTTGCTGAGGAAGATTAAAACTGTCCATGTGAAAAAAAATAATTCGAAATGTGCACACTTATTACAATTTTAAGATCAATTTATTAAACTTGAATGAATTGTTTGTCGTTACATTTTGCGAAGAAAACAAAAACTAATTTGAATGTTTGAGTCGTTAAAGTTTAGTAATATACTATTTTGAACAAATTTGATTTTGGTCCTGTAGAGTTCAACAAGCTCTACAAGAATATGACTATCAAGAAACATTCGTATCCCATTTACATATATAGAACTCGAAATAAACCACGCAGACTAATAAAACTGTTACTCATCTTGCACGAAATAGTAGGCTTCAGTTCCAAAATCTTTAGTTGATCAACTGTTAATTAATGTTTGAAGATGGAGAGTCACATATTAAGTTGAAAATAACACTTCTGAACAGTCTAAATTGATTGTAATATTCAACTAGCTAAAGGTATTGAAAGCTCGACTTAACCTCTCCAAAATTTGATACACGAAATTTCTAATAGTCTATCTGGGTCCCTTCAATTTTTACACTAAAAATAAGATCAAAAGTTATCTGAACATTCATATTCTTGTAGAGCTTGTCGAAATCTATCGAATCAAGAAAAAGTATCTTGAGAATAATATTTCACTTAAGTTGTTACAAGTATATTGTATTTTTGCGAAAAGTGTTACGTGCAAAAATTCACCCAAGACTAATAAAATCATCATAAGATAGCAGTACGTAGATTTATATATTTCGAAGTGTTATTTTTCTCATGATAGCTCTATAGTCCTCTCTGAAAAACGATACAGTTAGATCAATAAGTTCGTATGAATTTGTTATGGATATCCTCAATTTACTGAGACGAGCCGGAACTTATTGAGCATCCTGTAAATTAACGAAGCAAAGTAGTTCTACTATGCTCCGTAATAATCTGTGCTTTTTTTAATTTTCTATTACCTAATACTTGTATAATACTGTGATGAAACAACTTTTAGAGTAGCGTGTTTCTTCCAATAGAGACAACTATTGAAATATCTTTCTGCAACAAATTCTATTTTTCTGAAATTACCTCAACAATAAACTGCTTTTCTTGACTGGCACAATCTTTAAAGGTGTTTTCGAGACTCATGTCTTATTTGCAAGGTATTTTAAGGACTCAAATAGCTGTTTTAAAGGAAGAGCGTCCTAAGGATGTATTTTTTCATTGATACTTAATCCAGAAGGTATTTTGAGAAGTGCCAGAGGCTCTCTAATGGAAAGAAAAACATTACGATTTTCAATGGAAACGATTCGATGCTCCTTTTGTTGCGAACATAAAACAGTGTTTCTCCGATGAGCTTTCGGTGGAAATGAGCTGTAGTCTTGCATTTTCCAGTTTGAATAAGGTGTAGTTACTTTCTATTTTTGGTTAAAACAATCGGTTTACAGGTACGGTGATATTCCTATCAAAGTCCTGCTTCCATGGTCATGGATATTTGAGGTCCTTTGCGCCAAGAAGCATATTATGAGATGAGTAAATTAGCTTTAAAAAAGTTCCTTTTAGATGGGTTCCGTAGCTCCGTAATTATGTACTGAGACGTTAAGTAAACAGTAGTTTCTGCAAATCTTAGAGCGGAAGTTACTATATCTTATTCCAGTGTTTACGAGGATTTAAGGCAAATCTTTCCTAATTTTTCACGAAAATCGTAGTGGCAGTTCTACTTAATTAATCAGTTTAGGATTCCAAGTGATCTTGATATGTTACTCCATATAACGTGGTGGGACAAAACTATAAATACCTCTAAGATCCAAGTATGAAGTGAGACTTTTCATCTTGCTGATTCCCTAGTAAGGTCTTAGCGAACTACTGTCTTATTTCCATTAAAAACCATTGTAGAATAGAAAGCAAAAACTTCTCAACTTCTAGAAATGTGTATTAGCAGTGCAGTAAATTATTTTACTACTGACTAACAAATTATAAAAACAGAGCCTCTTCCAGTTTGCAAAATGATGCAACCAATAACTACCCGAGAGCAGCATAGAATCGTAAACAAAAATTCAGAAGCCCTTCAAGTTCCACATTTTGAACTATGGCGCAACGAACCGCCAAGATGCAGATTAGAGAAACAATAAAAGTTGAAAACCGTCTGACACAACACGTTGAGTAGATGATTACCATTTAAAGGGCAAATGGCCATACCTTGCACCGGACATCTATTTCCATATGTATTTTCCTGCACTCTGAATTTTACTCATGTTTCCAAATTGGTAGTATTTGTACCTATGAAGGATGCTGTTGTTTAAACACATCTCAAAAATCTTGCAAAGCAGTGGATATGAAGCAGGCCACATGGAACTCTCAGAGCAATTTAAATTTAGCCCTTCTTTTCTATTATTATAAATAGCACACTACCTGTTAACGGGTGTTGGTGCAAATTTTGCACCCTATATAATTCACCGATCATTTTAGCTTGTGTTTTACAAAAGAACATGAGGGAGGTAAGTGTCCGACTCAGTAAACGATCATTTCAACTGGCATATTTTTTGACGAAATTCATAGACTTCTCTTTTCGATAATAGAGCACTTAGGTTTTGTTCGATTTGCGAATAGAACTTGATGTGAATTGTTCGGTTTTCACGGCTCCACAAGATTTCCAAAACACTTTTAACCATATCTGTATACATGGGTGAAAATCTGATCAGTTGTGAAATTTTGGTGGAACTCAGATTGAAGTTCAAAACAGAAAGGTTTTCGCCACAATTGCTGCAAAAGAAACGCAATATGATAAACTATTACAAATTGGCTTCGAAATTGATTAAAATTTTTCTGATCGATTATCATTATATTATAATGAAAAGTACTGGTTTGATTATTCTGTACCGAAATCGAAATTAAAATCGATTATACTCAAGATGATAGTCCCTCTTTACTGACCCTTGAGATCTTTTAATCGATTGATGTTGATTAAAAAATGTGATTTCATTCGATTATAATTTAAATTTTGGTGCAGAATAATTTGATTATCAATTAGGATTAGGCCCATAGGATTTATAAAATTTTAATCGACTTCATTGCTAAATTTTTCACTGGGCTTGATTCAATCCTTGGGTACAATGATGATTTCAATCAACAGCTGAGTAAATGTGGCCGTGAACCATTGTGGCCGATGAGTTTTGATAAACTGCTTGAAAAACCCTGCACTAAACTCTTGTGGCAGCGGTTATTGATATAAATGGAATATGTGTAATGCTTTGATCATCATTTTTTTTCATTGTATTCAAAACCGTTTAAGAAAAGTTTATGAAAATGAAAAACCCATTTGAGGGATTTTTAAAAGTGCAACGTATACCAAACCCTATTTGGATGTACGCACTTTCCAAACCCATCGCCTAAACCCTTTTTTGTATGTACGTACAACGTTATATGCGATTGATACACCCTTCGGAATACCCATGCAGTGAAGTTTTTGAAAGGATTGATCATATCCGGAATAAACGGGCCTAAGGGTTTCTTATACGTTGTACTTTCGCAAAACTTTTTTTATTCTACGCTATTTCTTCAGTGTAGAGCTTCCCAGTTACGAACTGGTGATTTTACTTGATATATAAGAGACTATTCGATGCGAAAAATTTATTGTAAGCTGTATTTAATCTAGCAATATTTAAAAAGTTGAAATCTATATATCTACAGGCACAAGTTGATATTTACCTCAGCATCAGATTTTAGAAAATCATATCTGATCGTATTGTGGGATCGTAAAAGTAACTTTCTGTAAAAATTGTCATCAAATTTCTTAGACGACGGTTTTTCGTGGGATTTTCCATTTGATCTTGATCCTGAGTGATCTTTTACGACATTGTAGTAAGTTCGGATACGATCGCACAAGATTTCATAGCTGATGTTACTGTCTGCCTCCTCTACGTGGGCGATTAAGAACCGAATCGATTCTAATCGATTTTTTCCTAATCAGTTAAAACTGATGTTATTTGTACAAGAGTTGATTAAAATCGGTAATTACGCGATACCGAAGAAAAAAACTTAAATAGTAGTTCTAAATTTGTTGTATTCGTGAGCTGAAACTCAATGATAATTTCGATATGATGAAGCGAAAAAATCATCAAAAGATAGGGATTCGTGTTCTAATCGACAGAACAAAACATATTTTTGATATATATGATTAACATCGATTCAAAGTTAAAAATAGATTTAAAGCAATTACTCGATACACAACAATCAAAATTAGATGTAAGATAAGAATCGATTAAAATCAGACAAAAGGTAAGAATCGATTAAAATCAAATAAAAGGTAAGAATCGATTAAAATCAGATGAAAAGGTTAGAATCGATTAAAATCAGATAAAAGGTTAGAATCGATTAAGAAATAATAATCGATGATAATCGATTCGAAGATACCGATGTTAAAAGAAATCCGGAGAAAATCAAAGTTTAATCGAGTTTTTTTCTGATTGAAAATCGATTGAAATGGCACAATTTTAATCCATTTTTAATCGGAACAAAGTTCATTAAAATCTGATTTTTTCAGGAATAATTTTTTTACATAGGAATATAAATAGATATGCTCTGATATTTCATTATTTCCCATTGTCATCTAATAGAATCAGATGATGTGGCTGTGGAGTGCTTTTATAGTACACTTATCAGTGTTGACGATTGACAGATGTTACGGAGTTTCAAGTTCTCTTTCACCATTTACCCAGCACAAGCATTCAATTGAACTTGAAGAGAATGTAGCTGATCTCTGGTGGACAGTGGATGATGCTGAACGAGAGATTACATTCGAATTGCATGTCAAGACTACCGGTTGGATCGCTTTAGGTATCAGCCCAGGTAAATTCCTATTTTACTTTGCCATTGATATCTCAGTTATTCTATCCATGACAACTAGCTGGTGGCATGAAAGGCGCTGATATCGGCATTGGATGGGTTGACAGTAACGGCAATGTTCATTTTCAAGTACGAAGGATGTCGATTGTCTTGCACATCACCACAGTATGCTATTTGTTTCTCTCTTTATTCTTTGAAGGATCGGTATGCAAGTGACTTTGACAAACCCATCATCGACAATACAACCACAGACTGGTTTGCAATTCACGGTCGTGAGCAGAATGGATGGACAGCCATTCAATTCAAACGTTTGCTTGACACGTGTGACTGTATGGACTATCCGATCAAGGTATGATATATCACCAGTCAGTCGAGCATCTCGTTCTCTAAATTAGGAAAAAACGACTGCAATCAGAGATATTACAATTGGTTTTTCTGAATATAACATAAATTCGAAGAAAAATATGAAAAAGGTTGAAATATAGTTTTGCCTTTCCATTCGAATTCTGACAGTCAGCACCAATACGCAATAAAAGCTTCATTCGCAGTAACCCTCACTTTCGATGTTCAAATCCCCTGACCACCAATGATAAGTGGCGGATCTGTTTTAGCATTTCACTATTCATTATTAGCATTCAATATCGATTTCTGCGAGTAACTTTATTCTCATCAATAGATTTCTTCAATCCCAGACTTTTCCAACATGAGTTATTCAATTTTAGTACCGTAAATACAAGGGGGAGGGATCCTGGATACTAGCGGATTCAATTGATGTTGATAGATTCTATGTATCATGACGGAACCTGATAAATTGTACAATAAAATATTTGAAATGTTCAAAAGTGAGCGTGAAAAAGGATGCTCCTAATGGATATGTGAATTGATTAAATTCCAAAGAAACTAAGTGGGAACAAGATAAGGTAACTTCAGAATTTGTGACAAAAAAGAAAAAAAGTTCGGGTCACTGAAATAGTTATGTTTCGGTAAATATTGCAATCACCTGACGAATTCAGTACGCTTTTCAATTCATCAAGATCTACGATTCCTCTCTCGATTTGATATTAGTGTAAGGCATGATGAGTTCTGGTGAATTATACTCGATTGAGGGAGTCTGTGACAACTTTTGACATACTTCGATAAATGTATTGTTAAATATATTAAAACTCTGGAATCCGCTGTTCTACAATCAATCTAATAGTGTCAGAACTTAATCCAATCATCTAATCTAGTCTTAATCCTGTTTTTCGTTGAGAAAAGCTTTTAGCGCAACGCCTTGGGGTTTAGAAATGTGAAATACGACGTTGTTGCTATAAACATTCATTCAAATCCAGATTTTTTTCATGAAAGCTGGTAGCCATTCACTCAGAACTTCTCACTTACTTACTAGAGCTCCATTGGAGAAACAGCTAATATGCTCTCATAAAAAACTAGCGATATTCATGTTCACTACTCCTGTATAAATGATCAGCGGCGTACAGCGACAGCTCTGGAGTATGTCAATTACTTCTATGATGGTTCTCAATCCTGTCCATCACCATTTATGGTGCTCTTGAAGCTTGACCAGCGTGGCCTCTGTTGTTCCTGAAGTTCTTCTCTAACGGTCTGTGTGGGAGGGTGGCAGTGAGTCCAAAACGTCTACCATATACACTTCAACACTCATTTTAGATCGTCTTTCACTAAGCCTAAAAGAATCTACCGGGCTCACAAATCTGCAGAATCGTGCAATATTTTATTCAGAATTCTGTGTCACATTTTAATAATACATGTTTGTAGAATATCTAATTGTGAAAGAAGAATCTTGCCCTTACTCACGATTTTGACAGAAACTGGAGCACGAATACCGCTTAGATTTAATTAAGATTTTAACAGAATCTACGTCTGGACACCGTGTCATAATCCCCTTTTAACGTACAATTAAATAAGCAAAAGATCCTATAAAGAATAGTGGAAGAGCAGTAAAAATGTCAACTTATGGTTCCTGTCATGGATCAATGACAATTCTATCTCAATTTCTTAAGTATTCCTGTTGCAAATATCTCTTTTGAATATTTCCACGATTGTCTTCGGATCTCTTCAACAACAAGCATTTTGTATTCTTCCCAGAGAAGGCTAAGGATGATCAGGATCTTCTGAGAAAGCATCAAGCTTGAACGAAGATAGTTACAACTTTCATTTAGAGTCGATTCAAAACTTGATATTCAGAATTCTAGCAAGAATTATGACTGATCTGGTTCAGGATTTCGAAAAATTAGAAAATTGCTCCACCAAAATGTTGAACAGTTCCTATTTAAGATTCATTGCACACTTATGAGTTTTTAGGTCGCAAATACTTACGTACATTGAGCATCTTAACTAAAATTTTAATAGCAACTCTATTAAAAATGCACTACTGATTTTATTATATGTTTTGTTTTGGCTCTGGTAGGTATCTGGGACTTTAAAAACATACCTGAAGTTGATTCTAATATTCCACTGCATCTATGTATAAGCGAATGGAAGAATTCGGTAGCATTTTTTGAAGTGTTTTCCTCCAATCTTTTAAAGATTGATCGTCAATATGGTATGTCATCGATAATATGGAACTCAGTTATTTTTTGAATTTTTTTTTCACATAAAACTTCAAAAGTCATTAAAATGGAGATTTCAATATCAGATTAACCGTTGCAGTATCTCTTTCTAAAAACTACATTCAATAAGGAACGAGACCCTCAGCAAAATTTTCATTGGAGTTTAATTATTCTTACTTAATAGGAAAATAAATTTTTAATCAAATTGAAATTAATCACTCCTAGTAGAATGTCATCATAAGTAATTAGTCAATGAAGCTTGATACTGAACTTTTCGAATATTTCTTGCAATAATTTATGTTTATATAAAGTTCATATACAAGCTAGTAGCTCAGAGAGAATTTAAAGTATCAAAGGTTTAAACTAAATTACAATGCATTGCTTTCATTTCTTGTCCTTTCTGCTTAGAGAATCGTGCTAATATCTTGGCAAGAAATTGGATAACACAGTTAAAGGATCGTAGTGAAGTTCTGCCACGTGTAATCGGAAAAATTTTTTCGATTAGAAACTATTGAAATTCTGAGAAGTGATCGACATAAACTCAACGAAAAATAATTCAGAATGTCTCTAATATGTTGTTCTAATCCTAGTAGCACCGTGTTTATTTCGTGCCTAGACGTTTTTCTGAATATTTATCGTTTAGTTAGCATACTCCTTGTTTAGATTGCACTGGTTAACTGCTCAGAATCTCTATAGAATCCTATTCTGGATCTTGTCGAGATCTTAGAATTTCGTGACTCCATGGCTTTCTCAAGATTTAGCAGTCTCTTGAGTAACTGATGATTACCCAGGTAAATGAATCCGGTACCGAATCCGATCGGATCTTACTATTCGATGAAATCCCATAGGGATGCGGGTTGCTGAACCACCAACGGATCCGACGGGAGAAACCTAATTTCTTACTGTTACATAATACGATGAAATCCAATTGGATTCCGATAGTAGAATACGACGAAATCCAACACTAGGGGTCCGAGTGTCGGATCACAACCAGGAATCCGATGGGATTTCGTCGGATTAAAGAATCTCCGATAGAAACATGATCGGATCCAATTGTGGGAATGATCCTCCTGGGTAGGAACTATATAGGAAGTAAACTGATGCAACCTTGCTTGAAGTCCATTTAAAATTCTGTCGCGATCTCACAGTTTTATGAGTGAATAGGTTTTTCAAATTTCATCATTTCCTCGGAAAAAACTGTCACACCTGCGCAATGCCTTTGTCACATATATCAGAGGTCTAGCTCAAAAACATTTGAGCTTTTCTCTAGCGATATTGTTACCCTATCTTGTACAATCTGTTGAAATCCAGAAGAATTCAGCAAAAAGCAACAAGCTTCATAATTATCTGAAACCAATATGGAACAACTGAATCTTTATGGATTCTATTCTATCGCATAAGACACCGCATAAATCTAGGTAATCAAGAGTTCCTAGCGGTACAATTGACTCTCAAATCTCAAAAATTTCTTTTTTCTTCGTTTTTCAAAATGCTATTGCAAATTCTTCTTCATTTTCTGTGCTTGAATGTATTCTAATGGTGTCGCATGGATGCTAATAAATTCTGAGATGTTTCAAAGTCCTTTTTCTCTTTGTAAAGTAGACTAGTCAAAGTTGTATAAATAACACATGATGATCACATCAATTCATCCAGAATATATTTTTAGTTACCCATTCGTATTTTTCGAATCCGGTTGCTTTCCTTGCTTGCGTGACTATTCAGAACATTAATCTAAGCTTATAGATCGTAATGAGTTCCAGGCGATCCTGGGATTCATCAAGAGCCAACAAAAAGCGCTTTCCCCATTGCCAAAACGTTTAGTGAGCTGAAAACGAATTTTAACTGAATACTTCCGATTCCAATGAGGTTCTCTATGATGCTGAACTACAATAGAGCACTGATAAAGAATCCAATTGGCGAGATGAAATTTCAAAGATACCTAAAAACATGATTATTATTCAAGAATGTGAGAATAAAAAATCTTTTCAATTATTAATCAAATTTCATGCGACAAGTACAAAGATAGATGTAAAGAAATAAAAAAACTGAGCATTTTTATGTTAGAATTCTTTTGATTTGTCCCTTAACCGCTCGCCGAAGGAACAGTTTATAAGCATTTGATACATCAGCAATGTAGCAGAAAAATTTTTCGAAAATTCTCGTAATTTGAATAATTTTCGATTTATTCTTTGCGCATGTTTCTCTGAAAAGTTAATATATTCGAATCTACACGGAATTCTAAAAGTAAAATAAACATAAACGGCACTTCTGTTTTTTTATTATCATATCTACACTAGATCTTAATCTGAACAGATCGTGGTTGCCGCGAAGAACAGAACAGTAACAAGATAAAGGATTTTTATATGCATACAGTCATAATTGTTCATAGTAGTTTAATAGGTTTTATTAATATATTTGTTTATTTTATGATTATTTTAATTATTTCATTAGAAGACAATTGTAATTTACGTAGATACATATGTCACAGGAAATAAAAATAATATGTCCCTATTGAACACTTACATCAAATGATTGATATTTCAGTTTCAATAGAATTTACTCTTAGATTCCGCTTAGCATAAATGCAATGACAGTAAATAGAGAATTCTGTTCGGAAATTAAATCTCTTGTCGAAATTGTCCTAGAACGTGAAATATGATTATTTTTACATGTGGCATCTTGCGTTAAACCCTGTCCGTTTATACTCTGATATAAAATTATATCCAAAAAGACGATGCCATTATCTTTTTTTAAGTTCCATATATTCTCTTAAAAGAATCAAAACCATAAAAACGTGAACATTTTATATAGCCTGGAACGAACGTTGTCATCTTTGCATATGGTCTCGTCGATCTGGATCTAACTAAACCAGACAGTGATATTTCCTATCATGAGACTAGACGAGGTTCACGCATCGTTCCACTTCGGTCCTACGGTCAGCCACCACCTGAAGACAAATTTACTGGATTGGATTTCTTCGACTTTCGTCTGAATAATGTCGGTTGCTTTTTTTCTACTTAACTTCAATATATTTCATTACTCTATTCTAGTATCTTGTCCCATCGAACGAAACAACCTATCATTGTCAAGTATATAAAGCGCCAACCAATTATAAAATGAAAAGACATGCAATCGCAGTAAGCATGGCTATCCCTTGCAAATATAGTGGTCATGATTATTAGTTGAATAAAAGGAGGGCACAAGTAACTGGTGGGGCTTGGAATTCGCCATTGAAAGAGAACTCTATGTCCACCCAATGCTTGTTAAAAAAGAATAGTTATCATAAATTAACTCATGAGTCACTTTTTCCTGTATATTTTGAGAACTGTGATTTCATTATTTATTATGACAGAGTCTTCATCTAACTTTTCAGAAAGAAAATTAAGCCCTTCCGATCTTAAGTTAGAACCAAATCCACTAGCTTACTTCATTTTCATATCAGTCTGGAGCAACATGACCTAAACCAAGTAGGTCGATTATGTCGAATCTTTGCCACGCTTGTGCAGACATTTTTTCAGATTGCATAAAATTTTGAGAGTTTAGAGTTTTTGAAGCTGACTACTTTCATCAAACAAAGTATTGAGTTCAATTTGAAATAGAGGAACAGGAATATAAATTATACAAGGCCGAATTTCTCGAAGACAAATGTCCTGTCAAAAACTCTCATATAGTTTGGTTCAGTGATGTTTCAGGAGTGTAAAAGTCTGACGTAGTGATTTGTCGGTTAGAATCGAAGCATTTCAGGAGTATCAAAAGTTTGAAAAACTTAATAAACAAGAGGGTAAATCACCTGTTCCACTTTTTAAAATATGCTTTCGAATCGTATAGGGAGTAATGGAACGCTTTTTTCAGAAAGATATATGCTAGCCTACTGGCTACTGTATTGCATGATGGAAGCATTTGTATAATCATATGATGTCATTTTCTCTATTACATATTCTTCAAAATACTGATTCTGAATTACAGAGTAAGAATCGGTATCAAAACGTATATCGAACAAATTGCATTTTCTTGATAATAATGACAAATTCAACGTGAACCCTATTGTCTTGAAGAATTTTTGATAGAGAAAATTATACCATCGTATTTAATGCCATAACTGATAACATTTTACAATAAAATAGACTGTAAACTGTCGTAAATCTTTCTTAAAAGCTTTATCACTCTGTTTATAGAGGCATTAAAGATACAATAAAGTGTAATCAAAAGGTAGTCGATAGATAACCATGAATATTATTACAGAAAATGTATCATTCAATGTCATTTTGGTTTGCCTATTCGAAACGAATCAAAACTCTTTAGAAACTATATTAAGGATAGTTTCAAGATTTCTTGGTAGTATCCTAATGGAATAATCGCCCACTTACGAACCTCATGAGATATAGATGTACAGAAGTGACATTTTTAAAATCTTGATCACTCGATTCCAAGCTGTATGGTGAAATGAAAGCTAATTTTATTCTGGACTCTTTTTAAAGTGGTTAAATAGAGCAAATTAGTTGAACTTTTTCTATCGCAATAGTACAATTAGGTGTAAACTTGTACACAGATCTATGCATGTTCTCAAACATAGGTCGAGTGACTCGATACTTTCTTTCAAACGATGAAAGCTGCAGGTTGATAATTGGTTGAGTTTTTGAATTATTGAACTCTCAACACTTCATGTTGTAATGGAAATTAGTGTTAGTTTTTTAGCTACAGCTTAATTAATTTTGTCTAGCATAAAATACTGATCGATTCGGACAATAGAGATCTTGTACATCATTTACTCCTGCACGAATGCACTCCTTCAACTATTTTCGATGATAACAACTTACCCAGTGGGGTATGTGATGAAATTATGAGCCAAGTTGAATCGTGCTCAACAAATTTTGTCACTGTATGGGCAGTTGGTGGTGATTATGTAAGATTAGTAAATAAAAAATAGAAATCATTGTAAGAATTAAATAGGTGGTTGAGTACATTGAAGAGGTCGGGTATCCAGTTGGTGATGATTCTTGGATTAAGTACTACATGATTCAAATGCACTATGAAAATAAAAGGCAACGTTCAAGTAGATCGCTTTTGGTGCCCATTGAACTGATCTAAGTGTTTCGATTGACTTTTAGATCGTCATGATAGTTCAGGCATTCGATTTTATCTTAGTAACGAACTTCGTCAACACGATCTAGGCTATCTCACTTTGGGTACAATGTCTAATCTTTTCGGTCTTGCTATTCCACCATTAGTTGAAAGATTTGTGGTCGATTCGTATTGTCCAGCCAAAATTACTCGAGTAAAGTGTTGGTTTTTAAGTTCTCAAAGGCAAACAAAAATCTTTTTATTTCAGAATTTTCCTGAATCAGGCATCACAGTCTTGTCCGCCATGCCACATACTCACTTGCAAGGTAAATATATCTTGCAAAGGATGATCACAGTCTTGCTTGTTCCCCGATACTAGGTCGTAGTGTTTGGACAAAACTGATTCGAAACAAAACAGCCATACAATATTTATTCAATGCTGAGTCGTACGATTTCAATTATCAGTATGTGAATCGTTTAACGAAACCAATCAAAATTTATCCAGTGTGTAAAACTAGTTTATAACTGCTTTTAGAATATTTTCCGTCTTGTAGGGAGACGAGTTCGCTACTCGATGCGTATACAACACAATGAACAAAGACATGATCACACTGGTATGAGTGTCTTTTCGTTGATTGATACATTATTCTTGTTACTTAGGGTGGTAAAGGAACGAAAGATGAAATGTGTCTTCAGTTTTTTTCCTACTATCCTCGAATAGACGATTTTTCTGCATGTTTTACAATGAATTCTATAGAATCATGGCAAAAAATCATGAATTCTTCGTAAGTTTGATCGAATTATCTCAAAACTATATATTTGTTCGATAAATAATTAGATCAGCATTTGATTATGAAAAAACCGAAAAATGGTTGCTCGATCTCAAATGGACACAGGAATTGGTGTCGCAATGGCAAAAATTCTACGACGATGCTCCTCGTCTTTCTCTTTTCGCTCGAAACGGTCAATATGAGGGAGAACTACTTGGCCAATCACCCAAGTATGAAGATTTAAAATCAGTTAGATGTAACCAATAACCAACTGGCCACAAGAACATCCTTTAATACGGATAATGCTTAGTGGAACTCTTCGTGAAAAGACTTATTCTTAATATTTAAATCTTCATTGCATAAATAAAACTAATCTTTTTCGTGACATCAGAAAAATACGTATAAGAATAAAAAAAGCACTGAAATGCGATGTTATCTTGTTGTTCCCGCTCTGGTCATTTTCTCGTTGGAACTGGGAAAAAATGTTCCCATACGACTTCACTATACACACTGGCACTCATACCCTCATTCATCTGGTTATCGAGGGTTATTAAGTACGTAGTTCGATATCATCAACAGAGTCAGAAATACGTTTGAGGAAAACTACAATCCAATCAAACAGCACTAGGATGTTATTCATATGAATCCATACGGTGACAGTGCTATTGAAAGAAACCATATCCAAGAATAAACTTTTTCAAAATGATTAGTTCAATCAATGATTACGTTTTGTACGCTAGAATTCAAAATAGAGAAAAGTTATCTTGCACTTTCATGAATATCTACGGCAACTATTACCATCCACCAGAATGCGCAATATACCAAAGAGTACATTTATTCAAAGTGAAAAGATGATTTTTATTGTTTTAAACCAATCGTATTTAAACGCATTGAGAGTTAGTTCTAATCTGGTTGATTATAGATTTTACAGGTAGTATTTAATTATTTCATAGCCAATTATCATTCCATTTGAAATCTGTTTTTTCTTCAACCCGTACTCAACGAAATTGTATCATCTGAAGATGTCAGATAACTGAAGTTGAAGACACTTTTATTGACAATATTACTATTTTGTAACGAATTCTAAAGTAACAATGAGTTTTTTTTAATGCTATGGTCAAGAAACGTTTCCATAGAATTGAACAATTTTAGTTGAATTGATCAATGACGTTTTTTGCATGGTTCTTTATATTTGGTTTATTCTGCTAAGATCTATTGCATCACCTTACATCCCGATATAAATATATATATTTTTTTCAACTTTTGGATACAACTGTAGAAAATGTTTCAAATGTTAAGAGAGAGTCCACGAGAAAATCAACCAATATCGACATGGAACGGTGCACGACAAAATTTACTTCATGAAATTAATTATATCATTCTCAATTCCATGAAAAGTTTTTCTTAACTCCAGAGGATGTAAGTGTGGGCATGGTAGTACGTAAATGTTCAGTAAAATCAGAGCGACATATACACCCACACCCATTGATATTTTGTCTTTGGTTTGATTCATCGGCAAAATCCATTATGAAGAACCAAATTTAAATTATGTTTCATTCAGGTGATAGGTATGCAAAATTGAAGTGTTGCTGCAGTTTTTTTCCTAGTTCTACCATCATCAATAGTAATACTGATGATATGACTGCGTTTTCAACCAACACGATCCGATCCATATCAAATGTAAATTTCATTGAACGTGATAAATGCTGTCCAATGATTCTTCAACAACCGATCACAATTGGAACGTGTTCATAATTTTGAGCAAATGCATCTTGAAGTACTGAAATAAAATGTACTCGGTGTGAATTCTTTTAAATATCCGATGTAAGAGCAATAAATCCGAGTTGAAGTACCAAAGCACGAAGCATTTTTCTATGTAAATGATATAATTTGACAATTCTTCTATGAATAGTTGTACGATGAGATTCCATAAAACCTGGGACAGTTGTTGATAACAATTTAGGCCTTTCAGGTCTTCTAAAGATGTTGAACAGAAGGCCTTCTCCAATAATGCAATTCACAGTTACGTCAATTAACTCATTTGTACATTCATAAGGTATTTTGGTGTTACATTAAATTTCGAATAATTATTAGTCTGAGATTTAAATAATACATTTGGAATTTGATGGGCTTATGATGATAAATGTTTCCTGAGATTCGAATCACTAAATTTTCTAGGTTTATAAACCTATTTAAAAACAAAAAAGGCTTACTATATTAGCGATCCGCATTAATATTCCAGCTCTGAGATTTCCAATTCACTCCATTTGTCCTAAGTAGATATATAGTTTCAGAACAACTCTATCGTGTCAGTCACTGTTTGACTGTTCTCGTCTTTTTAATGAAATTAGAAAAAATGAATTTTATCCATCTCATTTTCATGAAGGTTTTGCCTAGAATAGAAATATATTTTTAATCATCGATCTTCGGCATCAGTTCAAATTTATTGTGAATACAAAATACGATATGAACATGTTCGCTAAGCTATTCATTTTCAGTCTTAATTGACGATTTAGTTGCCGTCTAAGAAAAATAATCATGTTTCTCGAGTCAATGGATAGTCTGCATTGATTGTATGTGCAAATATCAAGAAACTAGTGACAAGAATATAAAATCGACAATACACTACAATAATAGCAATATTCTGACAAGTAATATTCTTAAAATCAGGCAATATCATTTTATCAAATAGATGATTTTCTGAAACAGCACACAGTAATTAAGTACTAGTTTGTCCTTCAATTTCTTAAAAAACAATGATTCATCACAACTAAAGAACCAGTATACATCAAAAAATATATACATGTATTTTTTGATCTACAAAATTACATTCATATATCATCAAAAATAATACCTCTGCATATTAATGTCTTTGAAATAAAACTATATTTTTCTCTACGGTTCGAAGTGAAGTGTATAATTCGTCTACATATATGTTTTGATGGTTGACGGAGAATGGAAAAGATGTGTAAAATGTTATATTCTTATACATTCAAGAAATGATTGTATATACAATACTAGATTATTCACTTCCTTTAACTTTCGATAAAAAAAACAGAAAATAAAGTATATATGCTTCAGTTGGGAATCGAACGCAAGATATGACAACTGGCTAACCAAACCAGTGCTCTAACCACTGAGCTATCGAAACACGATAAACATACTATTTTATTTCTGAATGATATTTAATCATCGAAAGTGAAAGAAGGTGAATAATCAACAATTGCATAAAACAATTACATATTCTACTTTTCTATCCTTTCAAACATATTCACCATCGATAAGAGGAGACAATTTATACGATCATCTTTATATGGTTCGAAATAGCTTCGCTATATCTATGTACGTCGTATTCATTGTTTCGATGATAAACACTTTCGATGATCAAATATCATTCAGGAATAAAATAGTATGTTTTTCGTGCTTCGATACCTCAGTGGTTACAGCACAGGTCTGGTTAGCCAATTGTCATATCTTCGGTTCGATTTCCGATTGAAGCATATGTATTTTATTTTCTATTGGTTTATCGAAAGTCAAAGAAAGTGAATAATGTAGTATTAAATATAATAATTACATATACTCCTGTTCTATCCTTTCAAACATTCAAGAAATGATGGCATTATCTTTAAATATTACTTTAGTTTTGAGTCTAATTCTACTCGTTGGCATTTTTATCATGCTCGCTAAAATTAAAAATAATAAGACAGTGTTTCTCTATCAAGTGATGTCGATGCATTACAAAGAAAACATAAACAATTCGTATAGTAACGCAGCCAACAATCGAAGGAAGCACCGCTATTTATCCTATAAAATTTTAAAGCCTTAAGCTCTTACTTTACATTATCACATTAATTGTTTTAGTCTTTTGGGTAATTTTCTCATGTTTTGAATTTTATAATATCAACATCTTATAGTTAGAAAAGTAGCTTCGGATCAGTAGGCAAAAGTATAATTTATTTCTAAAATCCTATGAACATAGTCTTCATATTGCAATAGCTTTAGATATTGGAAGAGCGGGTTGAATTAACAGGTTCTTTTTGAGACTAACTCCTTGAGTTATTAAAAATACGTGTTGGAATATTTTTCATTCAATAGAGAATTAAAAATACTGTAGAATAAAATGAAATAAAAATGGAAACAAAACTTTAGGGAGAAAACGTTTCTCAGGTATCAATTTAATATTAAAAGTACTGATTGGATAAAAGAAAAACTACTTGGAAAAGGAATATATAATGGTTGTCTACAATAAATGAACGCTTTGCATTTCTAACTTTTATCTCTTAATACGTCTTATAAAAATACAGACTATATTTCATAATGCAGTATGGCAACTATAGGGATAAGCAAATTGTAATCTTATTTTGATTTTGTCCGTTTTATTTCCAAGAAAAGTAAAACTCTGTGCTACCAGTTTCACCGTTCTGAATAAATCATGCCTTGATTCTTTCGTAACTTGCATATTTTCTCTTTAAATGGAACAGAACTCTGTGTTACCACTTGGAGAAACATATAAAAATTGGTCAGACAGAATTTCGCGTGTCTCGGAAAGAAAGAGGACAAATTTTAAATGAAGTTTGCCTTCTAGATTTGAAAACGTTTCAAGTCGAAGTTCCAACGTTATTCTAATTGCATTAACCTTTTTATTAAAATCCATTCACAGATTAAAATACCGATTACAAATGTTGTTCATTCATTATAAAGTACTCTTTATATATATATAATTAAGATGCTGGCGACCTCAATATATATCAGGACATCAATTTCCGCATTCAAGTTTTTAACAAAGTAACTTTATCTTGCCCAACATTTTACATTTCAATCCATCAGACTGTTCGCCGAAATACGACAATACTTCTAATTGACTGACTGGACCCATTTTTTGGCCGAAGCAGCTGTAGTTTTACTACTATTTTCACGTTCATTTTCTTCGTGCTCTGATTGATCAGAATGTAGATTTAAATTTGAAGTATAAATTTCATCATTTAATATAATCTTTAAAGAATTGTTCATAATTAGTATAACCAATTCAGGCCCTGGTAAATGAAATTCTTTTTCTTATATTCAGTTTTGCTGAACGATTGTCTGCAACACCGCCGGATACAGCTCTATGAATTTTTTATTGATTTCATGATCGTACTGTTGTTTGAGTGGAATGGGATGGTAGACAAGTACTTCACCGGGGACTACTGTAGATCAATGTTGATGATGAATAAGATGATGGATGCGATTGTGGTGTATTAATGATGTTGAAATTGATGCTATTATTGAAACAGTACCCTTTTTAAAAAGAATTATTGTCAATATCTGTTGAAAGACATGTTAAAAATCATAGAATATTAATCGAATGTGGATATTTGATTCAAATATAATTTTATCGAGTAGTAAATGAAATATAGCCGTTGAAATTTACAACGGTACACTGCGGTGGTTTGATTGGCACATTTTTTATGCATGAAATGCATTTAATTATTTCATATAAATTCTTTTCATATAAAGTGCCGCTACCTCTCTTATTTTATTCGAAATTCGTAAAGAAATATACGTGACATGACTTTTTATAAAAATTCAAAAATTTTTGTAGACTTCACCAACAATTGTTTTGAATTTAAATACTGCATCATTGAGATTGGCGATACTCCTGTAGAAGAGGAACATCCTCATTTCTCAATGCATTAATTATGCATTGCGCCAATATTTTTTTCTGCTCTGTATGTAGAAAATATTCAGAGCGCACGTTTTCTCCACTAGTACCAAAATTCTTGGAAAAATCATCCAAAGCTCATTCTTTCAAAGATGATACAGTTCTATCGACAAACCGCTTTTCAGAGAACTTTCAATAATTGCCGCACCTCTGTATGAAAATAAGTTGTTCTTATAAAATCGCAAATATTTTCTATATCTTGTTCTGTTTTGGTTTTTCGATGACACTTCCTGGAATTTGCAGAAGCTTTTTTGACAGAAATTGTACGTCTGGGTACATAAAATTTCAAGATCGCTCTTTTTTAATTGAGATTTATTCTTAGTATATGAAAAAGTAATTTTCTTATTAAATCTCAATTCTTTGATTGATATTCAAAATCTTGATTTTTTTCTACCTTTTGCTGTGCTTCAAAAGAAGGGATTTGGAAAAAAGACTCTCTAATGTACTTCTTATTAATATACTCTTTCAAAAGAAAAACAATGAATTGTACGGTATCGCAGGCTGGACGGAGAAATTGGTTTTGCAAAATGAATTATTTTCACAATGGGTTTGCTGATATTATGAAACATAATCTGAAAGAAGTGTTGAAGTGTATCTAGGCATAAATTCTCCCCTCCTGACCATGACAAACTTCTTAACTTATTAATCAACTAATTAGTTATGGTAAAGAATAATCAACTAACTTTTAATACATTTTTAATTAGTTAATCCTTTATAATCCACCAAAGAACGTGACAGACGGACTCGAGAAGCATCCCATACTTTGACATTTCGAAAAGGATTAGTGATAATTGGTCATTAAAATCTCATGAAAATATATCACTAGATTGCTCACTGAAATTTTGATAACTAAAAGTTAGAGATTAAATGGTTCCGAAGATATATGGAATAAGCCAGGCTTTCTGTTTTCTGTAATAGCAGATGCATCGTGTTTCTTATTTTTAATCCCACAAGGGATCGCGTTAACAGCCTTTTCTCTTATACATCATTATATAAAGCTAACAACTATACCATAGCTTTTCCACTTCAACGTGACCATGGTCTGAAAATCTCAAATCATATGAATTAACGTGGACTGATATAGGTTATTGACGTGATTTACTTAATACGAAGTAATTTCAACGCGATGGAACCACTGCTTATCATACTGGTTAGTGTTCAAACTGCATCGTTTTGCTCAATGTGATTTGAATGCAACTGTAATTAATTAAGCATATGTTAATTTTCGTTCGTGCAAAATTTTAGCTTTAACCGTCCCTGAATTCTAATCCGTTGCACTGTAAAAACATATTGAGACTGTAAGAATTTTTGCGTTATGCCTGAAGTATAAATTTAGATCGGGAGCAAGCTTGTCAATTCATTAGTATAAAAAAATGTAATTACATTCGAACAATCCAAGGTGATTGAATTCGATACTGAGTCCGACCCGATCTGATCGGATCCCATCAACCAACGAAATCCTGGTTGAGGAATGAGTAACGATCTGACGGGAAAATATTGATTTATTATTTGGGTGCCAATTAGTACCTGATGATGTCATTAGAGGTCTGTCAGAACCCAATCATGGATGTCGTTGGATTCCGATAATCAGATCGCTCGGATTCCAATCCTACGCATTCGAATGTCGTTTCGCAACCAGGATTCCGTCAGTTTTATATAAACTCACCAAAAAATCCGATCGAATCCAGTTGTCGGAATGAATCTCCTGGGATGTTGTCAGAACTCACCAATGTACTAAGAAGTAAGAGTATTCACTGCTCAAATTGTGTAAATGCGTAGTGCAATATTGTGAATGAAGAATAAAATCCTGTATATAATTTCTCTGCTTACATGGAATCCGATGTGTTACTCTGTATATTGTTTCATTCAAATAAATAAGATCTCCGTTATCAAATTAACAGATGTGCGATAGCGAAAAGGAAGCACATATCAAGTGTTTCAGAGAAATTGTCAAGAATGATATTAAAAAAAACTGAATCAATGAAAGTAAAATTGATATAATCAGACAAGTTGAAAATCGTTGTTGAAAAGTGGTTATTCACCAAATGCCAGCCTATTGGCCAATTGAAATAGAAAAACAGCATGGGGCCTGTTCCTAATTATAAGTCCCTGATCAGTCTTTAAAAATTCACTTCATAGGACAAAAGATAATTATACTTCATTTCACACATTCCTTCTCTATCCGAGAGAGGATTGTACGAGGCATTTTACTTTCTGTTCAGCTTAATTGCTTTTGTAAAGTAAATTTATTTACCAGTAAATATATTTACTTGACAAAAGCCAATGGCAAATAATTTATTTACTTTCCTTATTTACTTTTTGAAAAAGCAAAGTAAATTTGCCATCCGTACTCCACTCCTCCACACCCGAGTGGATCCCAAAACCCATTGGTAATACCACTGACACTCCACTTACATGAAAATGCATGTACAGATTTTTCGGTAGATAGACACATAGCTAGCACGGTAGGTGGGTTCATAGAAAAATAACCAATAGCAATCGAGATTTTTTTAAAATTCGTTTGTATCTGTTAATTGAGGTGGGGAGTTTGAAGGTGACTTCCATTTCTCTCAGAGCCTTATTAATCGAATACGAGCCAATAGAAATCCTTCGATTTGGTGTCAATGTTTTCTGTGGCTACATTTTTCATGGCACCTACACTTTGCTCGACGCAGCGTATGATTATGACGTGCTCTGTTAGTTTCAGTGCAAGCGGTAAGGCATACAACAATGAGTTCGTCCTGATTTTCACACTTCTAAATGTTGAAGGAATTAGATGACGGAAATGCTAATTCTAGTGATAAAAAAAATCAATTCAAACACCGCTTTCTGGAAAACTTTTTCTAGACCTGTTTTTGGAAAACTAAGTTTCCTATGCTATCTTCCGAGTGAGGCATCTATCAGAAAAAAGGCATTCAGTTTTCAATATCCCCTTAGAATGATTTATACATTGGCATTTTATTCGAAAGGTAATTTCTATTGGTTCTTGGCCGATCAATACGGTTTTGGGAGAAAGGAAAGTCACATTCAAACTCCGCATCTGAAGTCACCTAAAGCAACGAATTTTTAAAAAATTTCAATTTTAATTGGTTGTTTATCTATTTACCTTACCTATCTACCAGAGCTCCACGGGATGGCCAAAAGGTTGTCCCATCTCGTGCTTTTCTAACATATAAACGTAATTCTTTCTTTTTATCAGATAATGTGATTGAAACATGCTAATTAATTTATACTTTCCTCTTCAACGAAATCCATTTATTTTACTATTTATCAGTTACAAGTAGGGAACTGTGGGACCACCACGTTTTTTTCCCGATCCTTGTTCTGGTTAAAATTTTCTATAGCTTCCGATTTCAATTTTGTGAAACACGATGTAAAAGGCGAGTTGTAGTTAGGGGTGGCACTTTATCTTTACTTTACCGGATAAAGTAAAGTGTTGAACTTTACTTTACCAAGTAAAGTAAAGTTTTTTTAACTTTACTCGAAAAAGTAAAGTTGAGAAAGTTTGGTTTTTTAATTTATCTATACAAAATATTTCTGTCTAACTTTACTTTACCAAGTAAAGTAAAGTGATCCAGCTTTACTTTATCCAATAAAGTAAAGTGATTTACTTTACTTTACTCAGTAAAGTAAAGTGAAATACTTTACTTTACTTTACTTTTTCAAAGTGAAATAAAGATAAAGTGCCAGTCCTAGTTGTAGTGTTTATGGTGGAAATTTCTGACCAATCCCTGCTCTCCCACAGATTGTTACCGGTGTACCACCCCTCCCCCCACTGTATCACAGACCATGACATACGAGTTCCAGGGACGTCATAGATCTTAACAGACGCGACCTCCCCACTCAAATGGAGATCGTATCGTGAGTGATGTTATCGATATACGATCAAAACCGTAAGTCAATGGAATATCATTATTGTAGATGAGTTTTTTCTTTAAATTAGTTCTAGAGGATTAGTAAAATGGTTGTGAGATATGTTTTGCAAAATAAATCAGAAGAAACAACTTCCAAGTAATAAGTCTCAGTAGCTAAATTGTGTTTCACATTTTAACCCAGCAGAGATCGCGCCAGCATTTTTCTCAAACCCAAGCAACTTTTGCAAGATTATGCATAAATTTTCAATTATTTT
>OENT01001503.1:0-41818 GCA_900239685.1 Rotaria macrura
AAGTGATTCTATCTGATTCTAATGAATCTAATACAATAGAATCAGCTTTTTCCCCCTTGATTCTAGCACAAAATAATAAATCCAGTAATTCCAAATATAAACAAGCTTTTTATTCGAAAGATTGCAGTGATATATATTTATATGAATTTAAATTTAGGTTCGTAGCAGTTGTCTATTGGATGAAAAGAGTGTTTATTTATCCAAAAACTTCCGTGGTGAGTGCTGATTCTTCTCTTTCGTGTCATCATGAGGAAACCGATTTTCAGGTTGAAATATACAGAAATCCGAGAAAATTAGTAAAGCAAATGATTTCAAAAAACCAAAATATTGGCTGCATCTTAGAAACAGTGATAATAAACACTTTACCGTATTAGTCTTTAACATATCACCAAGAGATTTCATGGAATCGTCCTTCAGACTATTGAAGCTTATGTCCAACGTTGTGAGTGTCTATGTTGACGAAGAACAACAGAAAAAAGAGAGATAAACATAAGAGAAGTATACCTGATGATTTCGTAAGGCATCAGTCAAATATAAAATCCCTTCATCTCCAAAATGATTGGTGGAAAGTATCAATTTGTTAAATGTCTGCATTGAAAATAAAAATACAAATGAAACACAGCAATCACATTGAAACCAAATTAGAGAATATATAGTAATTGCGCAAAACGAGACAGTTCTTCAATGGTTAATAATTTTACATTATTTACCGTATTATTTTTTAATGCATCAGCTACGATTATCACTTTTGAACCATAGATGCTTTTGAATGCTAAATTCAGAGTCAGATCAGTGTTTTTTGAAATAAGCTCTACCACTTCGTCTTTCTCATCTGTAGATTCGTTATTAATTTCTTGATTTTGTTCCTGTTCTACTTGCGTTTGTTCCGAGTACATGATTGTAATGAATTGCACAATAATTCAAAATCTTAAAATACATCATAGAATAAATTGATTTGTTGGAGCTTCAAGGATATCTGCAAAGGGTCTACCAGAGCTTGATAATTCCTGATTGCGTAGATGCCCCTCTATCCTCACTCTCACCATGAAACTTCTAGATGGGAATACGAATTACTTGTTCTGATATTTCTTGGTTTCTTATAGATAGATGAAGTAGTGGAAACAGTACTTCGTTATTGTTCAACAATACTGAGTTCGTGTAATTGTTTAACTTAATTTTGTTTGATAGTCATGTTACTACGCAATCACGTATAAAAAAGAGGAGTGTAGGTGTATATAATACCAGAGAATTTAAAAGAGCTATTAGATAATTGAAAGCTCGTTTTATACAGAATAAGTCTACGCTACAGGATAAAGTTGGGATTTGTCTTGCGTTGAATTGGTTCTATTTTTCAGATCCTTTTTTCCTATCGAATGATTTTGTATACTTGTATAATGTGAGGTTTCGACTAAACGGACAGTGTTTACATACCAAGAATTAATGACTGCGACCATTATCATTAGTGTGTTTGATTTTCTGTAGACCCTTTACACCTACCCCTTTGCGAAAAGATTGCGCCATTGTTTTATTTGGGAATTCAGAGTAAGTTAGAAAAGACCATAGAGTTGATTTGCAGGTGACCATTGTAACTCGATTTTTAAAGAAGGGTTCTAAACCATCATTAAAATGCTATAAAACTCAAATTTCAATAGATACATTTGTCGAGACAAATCATTTTAGAATCAGTATTACATCTATTTTCATTTGATCGACATCATGGTTATAGTAAACATCTACAATGGGACAGTTTTGAAATAGTAAGTTGAGTCAATCGGGAAAATATGAAGTATAGAGTGCTTTGAAAATATTAATTAGTTTTCATGAAATTATGGCCTTAAATAATATTTGAGGTGAGAGGCAAGTAAAAGGAAAGCTGACGTGCACACTGATATGTAATTCAACTTACAAACACATATAATCGTACAAAGTCATGGATGAGTGCATACCGTTACGTAAAATGTATGTGCGAAATAGACTATATGCAAACATGTATGAATACGTTATCACCTATGTCCATACATGCATATATAAGTCCATAAAATTAAACATTTTATGATAAAAATATTTCATTAAGATTTGTAAAGTTCGAAGATTGCAAGTGATTCGATCGATCATTTTTTAGTAACAGAGTTAGACAAAGGTCTGCCGATCATCTGTCGTTGGATACAGTGGCTTAATCAAAAGAAATCGTTGCAAATATCATTTGCAGTTGCTATTCTTAAAATCTTGAAAGTTATCAGATGATTCTTTAATGAAAAAATTTGGTGGCTATATGGGATTTTGCTAAAACGATCTTCAACACAAATGACGCGCGCACCAATTTTGTAAAATAAAGAGTACATGACGAAATGAATTAGTAAATAATTCAAAATCTTGAAACACATCATAAAATGAATTGATTCATCCCAACTTCCAAGGTCTACAAGGGCCTAATCATTCTTGAGTGTGTGTGTGCGTCATTTAGCCCTCAGACGATTAGCTACCAGTCTAAATAGTAGACTCTGATAAACCCTCGTAGACCCTGCAAAGAAATGTAGAGAAACTCAACCACTTTTTAATTCATGTTTTTGGACTACTTTGTAATTCATTATCGTCATCTAGTGAAAATAAACATTGACAGTAGTGATTTGATAATGAACACAACTTGAGTTCATTATTGCTAAGCTCCACATTGTCCTGATTACAGTGCATCTTTCTAAGAATAAAAAAATAGAGTCTATCAAGGTAACGTATCGTATAACGATGTAATTTAAACATTATTCAGTTATCGAGTGATGAGACCATCACTTTGTATTGAAATTTCCTGTTGAAGTCACCAAAGCTTAATTTTAGAATATGTTTTTCGTTGTTGAAAATAGCTCGAAACAAAACTTACTTCAAACGAAGCAGCGCTTACACTTCTTCTTCTACTGAAACTTTATGTTTCTCTATCTTTTATACATTAAATAGTGGTGAAACAGCAGTGCGTCGATTAATAGAACAGTTGACGTCAGTCCTCCGACTTTCGCTTTTTTCTTACTTGGCAATCGCGTAAATAGCTATTTAAAATACATTTGTTTACGCCGGGACAGGTGAGCTGTCCAGAAGAACAAACACGTATAAAATCATATATTACTAGTTTAAAAAAAGCTTTTTTTTCTTTTTTTACCCATTCTGCTATATCACAAAATCATACTATTCATTAAACACAAGGCGACCGTACAATTCGTTGGGTTCTTCGTATCGCGAACATTTCGTCGCAAAAAATTGATTGCGAAAAATTTGCCCTAATTCTCTCAATTAATTGCTTTCTGCTGTAAGAAGACAAAGAACATATTCAGCTATTCAATTTTTTTTAGAGAATGATATATAAGATAAGAAGGTGAATAAATTATTTAAATACAGTGCCCTGGGGTGATTTGGATAACGGCTTCAAAATTGTCCTGTTGTTTTTGTTCCTTCTCCGTCATCCGACATCATTCAGAAATGAGTTTAGTATCACTCATACTTCAAAGTGTCCTCTATCTATCTGCGAAAGAATCACCGGAACATGTTGTACTGGAAAAAAATATTAGCAAAAATGGCAAAAGTTCTGTGAAGCTGATCCGAATTAACCCATGTGGGTCAACTCGGATCATTCTATTAGTTTGGGTGGGGTAATTCGGATAATTCCAGAAAAAATAGCTGTACTCATAAATCCACATGTTCTAGCTCATGTTTTATCAGTGCTTTCACAATAAAGCTATATAAGGCTGTATAGCCTGAAGTCTCCTCTATGGGATCTGAGAATATCTTAATCCATGAACAAACCCTTGGAACAAAATAGTCAAAGCGAGTATACCCCTCTCCCCCATCATAGACCGTTACCGACAGGTGATTCCTCGGCCGGAGGTAGTTACCAACAATGTTGAAGACCGTCGCACAAATGATAGGTGGTCTTCAAGGGCGTCACTGAACGTCAACGAACTTTGGGACAGACAGGATTAGTGAATATATGTCACTAATTTCTGATGAGAATATATTTGCTGTTTCTTTATTGCAGTTCCGGTGGCTCAGTGAGAAATGATGAGTAAATGGCTAGCAGGGTTCATGAAAGAAAGCAAGATTTCCGTGACTGTTGAAAGTAGTTACATCTTGTTTCACATTTTTACTCCCATAAGGGATTGCGCTAACAGCATTTTGAATCGTACTTAAAAATGGCCGGAATAAAAACCGACAATGTTGCTAGGTCAAGTTCCCGTACTAGAATTGGAAGACGGAACCCAACTAACTCAATCTTTTGCGATTGCTCGTTAAGTAGCACATGAAGCAGGTCTAGCCAGTAAAAATAATCTTGAATCAGCTAAAATCGACTCTGTTGTTGATATTCAATGTGACATGAATGAGTTGTTCCTAAACAGAGATATATTCGAAAAGAATGCTGAAAAGAAAGTACAAGCATTGGAAAACTTCTTAGCCAATGATCTATTTGTTCATGTTGAGAAATTGATGAAAGTTTATGGTAAAAGTACAAATTATTTCGTCGGTAACTATTTATTATGGGCCAATCTTTTTATTTATCAGTCCATTGATTGAGTTATAGAGGATGCACCTCAAATAAAAAGCAAGTTAAATGAATATTTCAAGGCAATGTTTGATACTATCAATAACAGTATAGGAATAAAAAATGTTTCGATGAACGACCAAATACAACATTTTAGAATAGAAGCAATGCGATTGATCAATCAAGTCTAATTAAAACTTTCAAAAACTTAATTGAAATTACTTCTTCTAGGCAATAATTTTTTCATAGTCAATGTATTGAAAAATTGTTCATTTCGATGAAAACGTTTTAATAAAAATACTTAATGAACGATTGAGGAAGATGTAAATAGTACATTTGTGTAACAAAGCCAGATTTAGGTGTCGGTGTCGACCATAAAATCGCAAGATTTTTCATATTAGCAGGCACGTCCGTCTATACAAATTATTAAATATCCTGCAGGACAGTTAAATATGAAGAATCAGATACTTTGATACAAAAAGCAACCTCTTGCAATTGTTGAGGACTTTCAGTGATGTTTTGATTGACAAAGAGGCGAATAATCTTCCCAGGTCGAACAAGCACGGCCGTAAACGACCGTATACGGAGGAATACGGCAAAATACATGGTCCAGTATTACGATCGTATATCTCCGTGTCGTATACGGAGGGATACGACGATATACGGAGAGTAAAACGATCGTTTACGGTCCTCGTATACAAAATCCGTAAACGGTTTCCGTTTTCCACCGTATTTCTCCGTATACGATTGTATTTGCCCGTATACGATACGGCGATATACGACCGTAATACTGGACCATGTAAAACGCTAAAATACGACCGTTTACGGTCGTGTGGAGAGCGTATACGGTCGTTTACAGCCGTATACGAAGTCCGTAATCGTCGACCTGGGTCGTAACTTGGGAAGTTGATGATTCTTACAATGGTCTGGTGGGATAGGCACGATTCAAGGAGAAATCCTCGTTGAAAACAGCAATCGTTATTGATTGACCATGAATTATCACAGATATCTTTAGAATTCTGACATAAAACATAGTGAAATTAGACTATATTACACAGAAGACAAGAACAGAACCATCATACCTGATATAGACACGGAGCAGTTCATTAATGGTCTCAATATACTCACTCGATGTCAGACGATGAAAATCATCGCGAGATGAAATGGAATTAAATTACAGAAAAAGGAATGGTCGTCGTCGACTGTTCATACTACCGAAGTTTGATGAGATTGTCTCAACTCGATTGGCTATTCTTCAATAAAGTGTGTACTATCTAAATGGTTGAATTAGAATATATTCAAGTGACCTATTGTTGGAGAACATGATTCCCTAACCTGAACAAATCATTTTCAATGTATCGAGGATTAGTCCTTTTATCGCATTGGTAAAATCTATTTCGACAATCATTCGAATCATTGATTCCTACGGTTTTCCATTCAATAAGCCCATAAATTAATTTCCATTTTCTCCTACGCTTCAATAAATATCCATGATGATAGGTATGAGTGTTGGAAAAGAAATATAACAGCAACATGTAAACACCTAGGGAGTTACACATACCCACCCTACATTCAACACAGTATACCCACCCCCTAGATGCCACAATTCTACATTATTTCTTTGAAAAATAGATAGATCTAAAATTCTAAATTTTTAATATCTTAAATAAGAAGAGAATGACACGAACATGAACTGCTACAGACGAAGAATGACCAATGATATTTCGTCATTTAAAGTATAAGCTCTTGCACAAGCGCACTAATTTAAATTGATGTTACAAGGTACGTCGAAGTGGGAAACCTCTCCTTGCTGCAACACAAGAATACGATCGCTATTGATGATTGTATTCAATCGATGTGCAATCGTTAATATGGTACGATCATGAAACTTGTCAGCAATCACCTCTTGAATCATTCTATCGGTTGCATGGTCAACATTTGCTGTAGCCTCATCAATCAACAATATTTGACTCCTCTTTAGAATGGCTCGAGCTATGCAAATCAGTTGACGTTCACCAGCACTCAAATTGCTACCCGATTCAGCTACCAGTAGATGTAGTCCATCGGGATGATTGCGCACTAGTTGACTGAGTTGAACAGCTTCTAATGCTGAAAGACATTCTTCGTCTGAGAATTGTTTGAACGGATCAATATTGTATCGAAGGGTACCACAGAAGAGTATGGGTACTTGTGGAATAACACTAAGATGAGAACGAAGGTGATCAAGTGAAAGACGTCCGATATCGATGTCGTCGATGACAATGGTTCCGCTGATAGCTGAAGGATCGACAAGTCTAAAGAGAGCTTGAAGAAGCGAAGATTTTCCGGCACCTAAACAAAAAGCAGATAATAGTAAACACATATCAACAAGATGGTGGCCCCAAATCAAAATATAATCCAATGCTCTATTTGAAATTTTGAAAACATCTGATTGATTATAGTAGGTCACGACAATTAGTTAGAAAATCTTGCTTTCAAACAATATAGCGCATTTTGCGCATAGACTTACTTTATTACCAATTAATATCTGTTTACTTATCGCTCTCATTTCCAGTCATTCTATAATGTCATAATGATTTTTGCCACGAGGCTATCTTTCTTATTGATCGATAGTTTTTCTTCAACTGTGCAAAAGAATATAAAAATGAACGATTACAATACACCAAACTAGGATAGTTGTTATGTCTTTCATAATAAAAACAATTGAGTTCGGCGAACTCAAGTATTCTTTGAAACGTACAAAGAAAGCATAGTTTGCTCATTGCATGAAACAATCACAATCTGAACGAAAAGTTGTGTTTGAGTGAACTCTGGTATGATTTTTGCAGTTTCAAATGACTGAGGAAAGTAATAGGTCTTCTTTGTTTTCAAACATCACAGTGTACTGCTTAAAAATATCTGCTTCTAAGAAAAATTCTCAAAAGGCTCTGACAAGTTTCAGATCGCATAATTTCTATATGTGGAATTCTTCAATTTCTAAAGTAGTCAACTAACCAGTGCAAAAGCATGCGGATACACTCAAAAAAAACATACTTTACCCAGACCTCACGAGTCGGTATTAAAATATAAAAACAAAATAGCCTATTTTGCCATCAGACTTTATGCTTGTAAGAATAAAGATAAAGAAAGTTGAATTTGAAAAACAAACAGCACCAGGATAATAGCAACAATTAAAAGGTGAAATGAGATGGCCGTCAGAAAAATACCAATACTTGGTATATTAATATAAAGAAACTAAGTAAGTGTGCAAGTTTTAAAGTATGGTTCTACAGCGACCCATCTGAGAAGTAGTTTTACTTAAAAAAGACACTGAATTTTTAATTACAGAAATCAGTCGGTGAGAGTTCTTCTTCTTAACAGAAATCGGTTTTTTCACGAAGATAGCGATAGTGCACGCGCAACTTTGAAAATTCGACTACGAATCAGAATTCTGTTGCTGCAATTTTCGTGCATCGGACGTTCCTAATTATTTTAATTTTCTTCCGAATCTTCTCCATGTCGCAAAAATTAAATGGGAAACTTTCAAAAATCGCCTCTAGGTTTGATTTTCTTCGTGATAAGCAACTCGAGCAAAGCGATTCACTTTATGTAATATTAAGTTTTACGTATCAAAGAAAAAAACCATAATTTTATTATCAAGTGTGTGTTCAGTGAATTATTTAACATTACTACTGATATTAAGTGATAACTTTGAAGTTTGCATCCATGAACAATTTAACAACTTTTAACTGTGTATTTTGAAAGATCAATAACCCCTGATAGAGTGCTTGAAAATCACAATGGATTAGGATTTATGAACTTGATAAAATGTAAGCAATTCTGAAATATTTCGCTACTATCACATTTGACTAAATGTCTTTCATAAACATAGTTAATCGCTTGCTGACAATAGGAAATCATGCCACGAATAGAGGGATGTAAATAGAACAGAACTCTTTTCAAGCATGAATTCTTGATAATCGTAGTCATCATGAGAAGCACTTTATTTGTTTCGTCAATGTGTCCCGTTTTCGACCTGTTTCGTATCTCTTTGTTAAGAATGCTGCTCTTGTATATTCTCAGATGAGAATCGATCATACCTGTTCGACCAATAACTCCAACCTTTTCCTTGGACTCAATTCGTAGATTAAGATTTTTGAGTACAGGATTGAGTTCGGATCGATAGCGAAAAGTATAGTTTTTAAATTCGATAATACCACGAGAAGGCCAATCATTTCCTGGTTGAATGAGAGCATCACTCTCATTACTGTTCTGATGACTTTCTGGTACCAGCTGACTATATTCATGAATACGTTCTGCACTGGTCATGAAGTTCTCAACTTCGGCTGATTGTCGTATAGCCCATTGAAAAAGACCTGTTAAAGTGGTACAATAGCTGATACTAAGTGCTGCTGCTGAAGGGTCTATCTGATGCCGCAACATCACTGCAAGAATAGCAGTAGCTAAAGTGAGTAACGAAGCTATAATATCAAGTCGTAAACCAAACCAACGTGCTGTAGCAAAGAGAAGAAAGTAAGCTCGTGAGTTTGTATCGATTCTTTCGATGAACATATTCAAAAAATCACCTTGAACATTAAACGCACGTATACTAGTGAGTCCATCTAAGGATGATGAGAACAATGTATAGATTGGACTACGTGCCATACTTTCGAGTCGCTTGAGTTGACGACTCGAACGCACATAAAATCGACGAATGTATAAAACTGTTGGAACCAATGGAATGAGGATTAGGAGCGCCCATCGATTGGTCATTCCGATGATTGTGATAGAACCAATTGTCATAAGTAGATACTGTGTAGTATCAATTAAGGCTAGAGGCAAAGATTCATCTAATACTTGTTGATCTTTACTTGCTCGGTTCAATATTCGACCACTTGGATTACTTTCAAAAAAACGTAACGAAGTATATAAAATACTCTTGAGCATTCGATTGTGAAAATAGGTTGAACCGTGCAACATGATATAGAAAATAATGCTGACACGTATGAATGCAACACCCAATGTTGAAAATGTAGCTGCAAGATAAATGTAAGCATAAAACGACGACCTTTGTTCGTTTGCACTTTGACTAGACCACAGAGCGAGCCATCTATTTGTAAAGTCGTACAAAGCCTCATTGCCAAGCATAAACATAGTCATAAGAAGAAAACCAAACCAACTTAAAGGTGGTGCAGTAAACAACTTTAGCCAAACACTCCACTTGACGGTACCGTCAGTTGATGACTCACTCTTCACAATTGAATTCATATCAGTTATAGCTGTGTTCGGCAACCAATCTGTCTCTTTGCCCTCAGATAAATCTATTTCTGATATATCATTCAATGTGTCACTTGCAGGTTGTTGTTCAATATGTACTTCATCAATGTGACCATTCGTCAAGAGAATCAAATGATCTGTTTCAACTAAAAAGTGTGTCTGATGTGTAATCAGTATTCGAGTTTTTTCACGAAGAAGACTACGAGGACCAATGCATCGGTCAAAAATACTTTTTGCCACCTTTGGATCAACGGCAGCAAGTGGATCATCGAGTAAATACAAGTCAGCATCAGCATAAAGGGCACGTGCGAGTGATATTCGAGCCTTTTGTCCTCCACTCAAATTGACACCTTTGTCACCAATCATCAATAAATCACCGACTTCACCGAAATTCTGTAGATCTATATCAAGACAACATGCTTTTATTATATTCGTGTAGCGTTCTTCATCCATCGACTTCCCCAAGAGAATATTAGCTCGAATGGTGTCTGCAAATATCCACGCCGATTGTGGAGCATAAGAAATCGAATTAACATTCACTTGAAGTTTTCCACGAACAAGATTGATCTCACCGAGAATCGCAGCCAGTAAGGTTGTCTTTCCAGCACCTATGGTACCCTTCACTCCAACCAAGTTACCGCGTCTTACTTTGAGATTCAACGAGAATAAAGTAGATGTATCTTTCCAAGAAAATGATGCATCTTCCATTATGATTGCATGATCCCCATTTTCAATTGTCTCTTTGTCACGTTTATGCGACAGAATATCTAATTGCATATATTGATCGATTCTTCTTGCAGAAACACGAGCCTCACTAAATTTTTCGATCACTTGCGGCATCGTAATTGTCACTGGTACTCGAACCATGACGAAAAAAGCGAGTGTCGAGAATATATCTTCTGGAAGCAAAGTTCGACCCATAAGCCAACTACCACCAAATATAGCAAGACAAATCAAAGGTAATGCTGAAAACGAAAGAGCAGTATTAAGAGCTCTTAAACAGCTGGCTTTGTAGATGCTCGAAAGTTCACGTCGACGTGTTTCATAAACACGTTGTTTCATAGCCTTTTCCCAATTGTACATTTTAATAATTTGACATCCATTGACAAGTTCATTGATCGTTTGAACACGCTTGTCTGTACATGCCATTGTGGTCTTTCGATATTGGCTGAATTTTTTACTGAAAATGAACTGCATAGGAACTAATAGAATGAGGACTGCATAGCCAAATATTGTCGGTAAGCCAATGTTCCACCAAATGAGACCAAATGTTGCAACAGCTTCCAAAGGTATCAACACTACAGTATGCACGAACATAGTTAACTCTTCAAATTTACCAGCATCGTTTGCAACTAAATTGATCGTCTGAGCAGCAGTTGTCTTGTATAGAGCTGCGGTATTGATGGTCAGTAGATGCTTATAGATGATAGATGATAATGTATTACGCACTCGCATACCTAGGCGAGCATTTCTGAAGAAGATTTGTTGATGAATAATCGCTTGTGCTATGGCCGATATACAAAGACCACCAGCAAATAGATAACCAGCGTAAGGAGGTAATGTTGATTGACCTTTGATGAAGAGAATAATTTGACGGATAAGCAGCGGCTGTGCAATATGAGCCATGACAAGTAGAATAGCAAACAAAATGCTCATTAGAAAATCTTTGTAAAACGTTCGCTTGTATACATGCCATGTGCCTGGCCATTGAGAACTGTATCGATTCACTCGTGTCATTAAAACAGAACATTTATCATTGATAGAAAGATCAGTAAGATCACTCTCAACTAGTGTACGCTTATTACCCAAAGAAAGAATAGGCGTTAGCCACATCAATAGTGGTAATTGCATCCATCTTATACATGATGATTCAGCCCAATCCAATCGACTGGATTGCCGCGGTTCACCTAGAATATATTCGTTTGTAAAAATCTATTTGATCCTAAAATAACTCTTATTTGTTTGTCTTTTTCACTTGTAAGGAAATCGAGAATGTTCGGGTGAATCTTGTCTCTGTGCAGAGCTGACAGAGTCATGCCTCTACACATATACTCACGTCTACTAACTCCATGATGAAGCAAAGCGGTAACAGTAGTTTTGAGAGATGGTCTCACAAATCATTACTTTATTGAGACCTTTTTTTACAAGAATCAGAATAGAAAATGAAAAGACAAAATTTTAATGTGCAACTTTATGATCTTATTTTATCGAACTAGTTAAAAAAAGAACGAATGTCAAATTTTTTGGCACTAAAATTTTCAACCATTTTTAAGTTGCGAGTTATACTTACTCATGTCAGTTAGTACTAGAAAATTGATATGTCGTCATCAGTATAAACTTGCTTTAAATCTTCACTATCTTTTGAGCTTCAGGTGACAATTTATGGCGAGTACCGTGTTCGATGTTGTTGTTTTAAGCATAAAATTTGTTATATCATAGTTAATGATACACGTTGCTGTTATTCCTTATCACTATCATACAAGTAATTCTTTGCCCACATATGCTGCTACTCTTGATTCATTTCTGATAACGAAGAGGTATGAGTTAAACTGAAATGAAGTAGTCAAGGTTATGGTTTTCTTTCTGTCGTGAAAGAAAAACTGCTATTTGTTTTTCTTGTCGTACACTCTAATAAATCGAGGATTTAAGAATGCGTAATTTATGACAGTTTAAAAAGTTGTTTCACATCAGTTTGAGTTATTGAAATACAAAACAACTGTCAAATCATACTTTGAGAGAATATTCTTACTCGATTTAGCTGCTATTGAATGAGAAAGTGTTGTTATGTCGATGTTTATTTCAATTTTTCACGACAATATTTAAAAAACTTTCAGTATATGATAGTCAATTCTTTAAAAGGCAATGTTTGCCGGTACTGGTGTAGATATTTCCACCAAACGTCTATCATATTCTTTCACATCATGACATTCACACATGCACATCGGAATCTTGCCTATTGAAGCATTTTGGAGAAAAGTAAACCCATCTCTTGAGTTGGAAAATCTTTACATATCATCTATATGAACATAATTGAACAAGAGAATATATCACTAAACGTTTAACGGTGCGAGAGTGAGTGTTGTGGTTGGAAGAAGTGTGTCTCGAGCGTCTTTTCACTTTTCCGAGTGTCACACTCAACTCCAGCCCTATACATCTATGAAATGTATTGAAGATATTTACATTAATATAATTCTAATCTGAAATAACTTTTTTTATCTGACTAATGAAACAAAACAGTGTCGCCGTAAACGTTTTCCAGAAAACTTATACATGATAGCTATGCATTCACCCGATTAAAACACATATTAGATAATCAGGATCTCTAATTTAAAAAACCAGGAATCAAATATTATCAAAATCTTCTTTTTATGGTTCACATTATTCGATGCACAGTTTTCAAGCTGAAGAACTTTGACATATCTTGTAATTTCAAGAGAAACAGTTTTAAATTCAATTGCATGATTACTTAAGTATCATTTATAATGTGCATCTGAATAAATGTATGACTTCTGTTAGATAGAAATTGAAACTAGAAGAAACTGTACGAGATTATTTTATTCCCTTTTATTGAAATGTATGAATATATCATAAATTTTAATTTACAATTGATTTAAAATCAGTTTCCTTCCATAGCATTGTTTTCCAGCTGATGAATCGTGACACTACATGCCACATGGTTGATGACAAAAACCCGCAAATAATTGACTCTTTTCGAATGTTAGTCAGCAGACTAACTATATACTTCATTTCTTGACTGAACACTCGTTTACCACTTCACTTGAAATCATCCAACAAGAACAATGCCCACACCCGTACCGATTATAATTCCCCACTAGTCACACATACAGTAAGTCTACTGACCGATGAAGAGAAATTAGAGAGAGTACAGGGGTAGTGGTCGTATAGATAGCAGTGCCACCTAACATATCTCATATTTACGTTGCATGAAACCTGTGGGCACGGTTTAAGGGAAAACATGGACGCCATGATGGAGGCACGCATAGAGAAAAAGGATTGGCTACAAATTATTCAAATAGAGATCGCATTTGTAACTTGTGACTCAGGAAGACGAATTCATGGTGTCTCTAATCAATGATTAGAACTAAATGGTGACGGATCTACAATTATTTGAGTAGGGTGCATGATAGCTATATTTAAAAATCAAAGAGACACGAGAGAAAGACGAGCCACGTTTGAATAATAGGAAACCATTAATAAACGACATTTTTTTTGTACAAGTATCCTCAAGGTACTTTGCTTTATTCTGCAAAGCAAAAGATAGCACACTGTTCAAAAAACTTAAGCAGCTTCGGTAATTTTCTTTTGCTCCAGGTACTTAACTTTAAAAGCTCGCATATCTTGACTCTTTCTAGATGAGTCACAAATCACTAATGTGATCTCCATTTGAATAATGTTTAGCCAATCCTTTTTTTCTATATGTGCCTCCATCATGGCGTCCATGTTTTCCCTTAAATGGTGCATTTCCCATAAACGGTGCCCACAGAATCCTTTTAAATCGCTTCATATTAATATAATACTAAATAAATTTAATTTGTTTATAAAAAACAATATATATATAATACTAAATAAATTTAATTTGTTTATAATGAACAATATATATATAGAGACAAATTACTAGTTGATACTGATCTAGCAAAAGTGCATTCATTCGATAACTTTTATCTCCAGTATATATGAAATAGATGGTATATAATTGTGAAGAAAATATGTGAATCATATATGTATATTTTTTTCATTTTATTCGGATGAGTAGTCTTGTTTTATCATTAAGCACGAGAAACCAAAAAAGAATCGAATAAAGGTTTTGAAAAGTAGATCGAATCGAATCGAATCGAAAGTGTCTATTCGGTTTCATTTCCAAATCACAGCACTGAATGTCATTTTAAAATATTTTTCGCGTTGTGTGTCGGATCGTTACTCCACTTTGCTACAATACCATCGTTGAGTGACAGTCCATCGTTGCTGGTCAAATTATCACGCAAAGAAGTTTGAAGTTTGACTTTTCAAAAGTGAGTATTATTCTCTTTATTAACTCAGTCGGAAGTAACAGTGATTGATAATTCTGTCTCCACTATAGTTCGTCTCAATTTCATGGCAATTTTTTCTACATAGCTTTAATATTGTTCAGCTATCTACGCGTCTGAGGGCAGTTTCACATTGATAGAATCCATGGTTGACAGCTGAGATTTTACTGCTTTTAAAATGCCATATATATACTAAACAATTCAGACCAATTCTGTGTAACCTAAATTCAAAAGAACAACCCTCACAGTGATTAATGTCTTCGAAAACGTTGGAGAAAACCATTGACATTCTTCGAAATCTAAAGCAAGCTGCAAAAACCTACAACATCTGTGCTAGTTGCAAATCACGTCACAAAGTAACCCATAGATACAATATCCTTGGTATTGATACCGAAAAGTTTGCAATAATCAGAAGATTTCAGTATTCTCAGAAAATTCAGGGAATTGCGGGTTCATGTGGATTGGAAGTGCAGTTCGAAAAATAGACTAGACAGTTCTTTCCCTTGGTTAGAACTTTTAGATGCACCCATACTCAATCTCCTTTTTTATTATGAAATTAATTTTTTCTTGTCGAATTTGCTTTTGCATGATGATTATTCTTTGCGAAATGCACTTAGAAGCAAAAGAAAAGAATGCCGTCAATCGAGACAGAGAAAGCTTATGATAGCTGCACAAACGCTCTTAGAACAATGATGTAATCTTCTGTTGTGTATGAGTTGAATGAGGTCGAATCGAGTCGGGTTGAATTGAGGTTTTTCTATTCGTTTCGGTCTCTGTTAAGCGCTATGCTGAAAACAATCGTAATTTCTCGTTTACACTATATCGATAAAGGAGAAAAGAAAGACATGAATTAAAAAGTTCATCAGCTATAGTTAAGATTTTCCTGCAATAGAGTTCGAAATATCATCAAGTTAAATGTTGAACTTGTAGATTTCGCTGTCCTTGTCAAGAAACAATTATTAAACTACCGAAAAGAAAAATATGCCATCTTGTGAACCTTGATCAAAATGTATCGAGAGAATAAAATACTCTTTGCGATAAACATCAGAAAATGAATTTTGATGAGACCCTTATGAAAATAACAATTGAACACAAAGAGTAGTTAGTAAGAATTTATTTAAGCCTTGTCATTAATCGGGAACTCACTTACATGATGAAGACATCTTATTTCAACAAAAATAGGTTATAAAGTAGACCAATACGTTTATTTTTAGTTTTTCAACATTCTTATTCTATGGATTGGATCTTGTGATCAACAAAGCGTATGTGATGAATATGCGCCCTCTAGTAAACGTATCCTGTTATTATAGCCGGAATTAGTTTCTCTCTCACCAATAGAAAAATTCATACATTTATCTTTGTTTTCTTTATTTTTCAAAAATAAAGCATTTCTTTATATTTACTCTTTAATGTGAAGATCAATAAATATACAGTGATACCCCTAGTTTAGATGTATCATCAATAAAAATTTCACCTATTTCTTTTCAATTGCAGAGGATTTATTCAAAAAATAGTAAACTTTACTGAATTTCAAAACTTTTTAATTTATTTTAGAGTGCGTAGGATTAAATAATTTTTATACGAAAGAGTGAAGACTTCAAATGAAGTTTGCATATAAAATTTGCTGAGCTTCTAACAACGTGTTAGGCTATCAGGTTGTCTATGATTCACTTTCGCTCAATCAAATAAAAAAACTTAAAATATCGCTCGTTCAAACATTTCATTTTGTTAGGGAATTCCATATATTATTTAATTTATACAGAGGAAGGTTTCGTAACTTACAATTTCAAACTGCAAAGGTAAAACTGGTCTTTTTTCCAATACATGAATGCCATAAAAACACTCATATCTTTTCAGTAAATTAGTTTTATTCTTACAATGAAATCTCATAAAAACTTCCGTCTATTTCTCAAACAAAATGCAATGTAAAAGTATAAAAACTGTAGCATTTGGATGAAATTCCTCGACCGATTTTTATTTCAACATGTGACGGAGAAAAATCAGAGTCTATATCACTCCAATTATAGTTTGCAACTAGCTTGATAATCTATTAATAGCACACTTCCAAGTTTCCGGACGCTCTCTCTCGCTTTTCAATTTTAAACCTTCCCCATGTGAGAGTGTTGATCCATAGCCATACTACTGTGTTCATTCCATAGATAGATACATATGAAGCCTTGAAATTTTATTCCTGCTTTTATTCGTTTCTTTTACATATGTAAAATTTGATACGAAGCAATGGATCCGTTGACATCAGTATAGACTCTGTTTTATTCTTTATTTATTTATTCTTTTCATTTCCATGCTTCTCTTTGATAAACTTGAATTAAAACGACGAAAAGCAAAGCCCTTACGAGTGATTAGTTGTCGAAATCTGGTCAGTATATGGATTGGAGAAGTTTTGGTTTTACATCGTTCAAGGTTTCCGCCCACATGATTTCCAGTGGGCGTTTTCGTTGTGTCGCTTTATTAATGCTATATTTTAACCATTTTTGATCGAGCATAGACAAAAATATTTTGCACTGTATTAAAGTCAGCCCTTTGATCTGACCATGAAACAAGGCTCATATGCTTTTCTTCGATTGTTGAGGTCTAAACATTACGAACACTATAGAGAAACTGTTCTCGACTTTATCAATATATCTAGTTGAATTTAGAATCCTATCCAAGAAAACTAAAGGACCAAGGCCATGTTATGTAGCAATAGACCATATACAAAGACGTCCATCTCGATTTACTAGTGGTAGGAATCATTCTTTAAGTTTTAAATTATTTCGACATCAACGTATATAGATTCTATGTTCTTCAGATTAATTAGTTCAAAGTTATTTCCGTCCAAAAATACGAGATTAAACCAATCGATTTCGGTTCAAGTTAAATCAATACTTGATTATGCTTTGAAGAAATGTATATCGATAAGCAATGTTTTGATTTTCATCGAGAAAACTAGCATATCATTTTTCTACGACGGCTACGATCAAATCATACGTGAATAAAAGTTTTGTGTGGGATCAAATTCTTCAATTTGCACAACAGGACCACGTAATTATGTAGGAGAACGAATAACTCTGTTGAAGTGTACAGTCATCGAATCAACTCTGTCTTCCATGATGAGCTCACCTAACATAGCTTACTTTTACAAAAACTAATCGACGAAGAAAATGCCACCCACGTCGATATGTTACAAATCAATGCTGGGTAACTACCAAAGAAGAACTAAAAAAATCAGCTTTTCGACAACAGGTTGATAAATCTTATCATAACTCCTCATAAAAATTTTCTGATTCAGATCGACTCAAGTGCACATAATATCTCTCTGTAAAGTTTTGTTAAATATTTCTTTCAAACCTATTTAAATGAATTTGTGTTACAATCTCAACTTATTCAATACTTGTGCTGATCTCTCTTAGTGCTCAACATTTTGTTCCATGTGCTGCTCTTTTCAGTGCTCACCGTACCGGTTTCCGAGAACTTTCTCAGTCGCAGCATATGGCCGATCAATGTTACATCTTACTCAGGGTCGTTCTCGTCGTTAAGCTATTTGAACAAATAAGAATGAGATGTTTTTCTTATAACTTCATCCGAATCGGAACTGTAGATCTATGACAAAAGGTTTCTCGTCCACTATGTTAGTGGTGTGAAACATTTTCTTCAACATATGAGTGCCTATTCTTTTGTTAAAATTTTAATAACTTTACGTGAATATCTCATTCAATTTTCAAATATAATAACTGTGAAAACTTCGGACTTATGTCCGAGAGTTATGTGTACTTCAAAAAGTGAATGAGATAAATCATTCATTCTAGAATGTGTGCACGGAAGAAGTATCTTGGTAAAAATTTTCGGGAAACTCCAAAACTACTGAGCATCTCAGACATATCTATGCAATTTCGTTCCTAGATGCATTTTTTGTGCATTTGAGACCTTTTTGCAGCCAATGTTTTGTTAGAAAGCTGTGATTTGGTTTAAAACTAATATCAGATTCGGAATCAGCGTTAAAAACTGAGTCAATTTAAACACGTTGTGGATAATTCTGAGAAAAAAGGTTTTTTTGAAAAAGTCCCTGTACCCCACCTCAGGGATTGCTTGTTGAAAAATGACAATTTTTTCGATAACTCAGCCATTTCTTGCTGGATCCTTCTCATCTTCGAACTCGACCGAGATATTGATGAGACAATTCTGTGCACAAAATTTCAGCTCAATCGAATGTATTTGTAAAGAGTTATTGTGTTAACAACCGGCCGGCAGGACACACTGACCGATTCTAGAGTGTACTCACTTTTTGAGTACACAAAAATATGTTTCAATATTCTGGCAGCCACAGCATTAATGCTGCTGGCATTTTTGACAGCAGAGATTTTTCTTACAAACTCACCTCATAAGTGTCGAGTATTTGGCGAGTATTTTTACCGATAATATCAATAGCAATTAAAGGCAAACGTGCTTTTAAAATGGTAGTGGAAAATTTTATAAACAGAAAGGATTGAATAACACACACTGAAAGAAGAAATGCCGATCATCAAAATAGGTAAAGGACGACAGAAACAAACGATCGAAAAATGAAAAAATCGAACATTCTAGAGATGCTTAAAAAATGTATTATTTACGTTGAAAGATAACATGCTCATTCCATACAATTGCTTGCGTAGTTGATTGAATTCGAACAATCAGATATGTTGTTACATATAATTTTAACATTCTATTAGACGTGATACTCATTCGATGATTTCATCCAAGAATTTTTATCGGTGACCTTTTTTATTCTATCTCGTATATGTTATTCTGGAGTAGAATGGAAACGGAAAGATTACAGATAAGTTAACAAGAGACTAAATAACATTTTAGTACGAGCATGAAGCAGACAAATGAAAGTGTACTTGTTCTATGAAGAACATTTCTCATTTTCTTTCATGCTGTTATTGAAGAGTAAATCATCAGACGATACATCTTAAACACTTCTACATGCATTACTATGTTGATGTAATTCTAAAGTAAAGGCATACCAAAAGCACACACTATATATGCATATATATATATTCTTCTGTTTATTCGTTGTAGTCGATCGTTCTCTACACATATAACCAGGACTTCGACAGGTGATGGCCAACCAATGTAAAGAAAATATACAATCCAATAATATAAATCAATCACCGATTGAAATAAATGAAATCCTGAATCCATCAACCACAAATTCGGACACAATTGTTGAGGATGGAAAATTATTTGTTACTAGACGGATACTGTCTTCACCGAAACCATCTATGCTGTATTTTATTTTGCTTTTCTATTCGTTCCTCTGTATGGGACTTGGAACGGGTCTTACTTCATCAACCTTATTGAAACTAGGTGAACAAACGAATTCCACCGTTGATCAGCTGCCTAGTATATTCTTTACCCGTTCTTGTGGCTATTTAATTGGTACAACAATTGCTGGACTACTCATTGATCGATTTCATGATTTCGGCAATACTTTTCTAGCAGTAGCTATTTTTACCACAAGTGCAGCAACATTTTTAATTCCATTTACGTATAGATTGATTGTGTTACTTCCTTTACAACTGGGATGTGGTTTCGTTGCTGGTTCCGTAGAAAATCTAATCACGATTTTAACAATAAGACACTATTCACAGAATAGCGTCGGTCCGTATTTACAAGCGTTATATAGTGCATTTGGTATCGGTGCTTTCGTTTCGCCACTAATCGCAGCACAGTTCCTTGCTCAGCAAAACACTACAAATCTATGGCACTACGCATATTTTATTGTTTTTCTTCTACATATGCCTGATCTTGTTTGGCTTCTATGCTACAGTGGTTACTATGAATGGTATGAAAAGTGGAAATCAAAGCAGAGATTTAGAATCGAACGAGAGACTGAAAGCTTCCTTAGCACAAATACTGTTCTTGTTACTAATATAGATACGAAGAAAAAAATGGCACCAATGAAATGGCAGCTGCTGTTTCTTTTGTTACTGGCTTCCTTTCTCTTTTGCTTTGTGGGTGGTCAAAATGGTTTCGTCTCTTATTTACATACCTATGCAAGTTTGTATCTTCGGTTTTCAAAAGATACTGCTGCTTATTTAACTTCAACCTTCTGGACATCTGTTGTCATCGGTCGCCTTTTTGGTATCTTATACTCATTCAGACTGTCTTCCTTTATGATAATTTGTGCAGATGTTTTTGGATGTATACTATCTCTTATTCTGCTAATTGTATTCAACAAGCTGCCTTGGATTCTATGGTTGGGATCCATACTTCTGGCTTTTTCTATCGCGTCTGTTTATTCCGCCACAGTTGCTTATGCCGAAACCCACATCATAGTAACAGGGAAACGAATGTCTGTGCTCCTGGCAGCGGGCGCTCTCGGTGATGTGATCATTCCACTAATGGTTGGTATCAAGATCAATACGATGGTTTTTGGTTATCCGTATTTTATACTCATGGGACTCTCTGCTTTTATCCTTGCATCAATTTTCTTTGTCATTAGCATTATAGTTATTCCCCGACTTTCCTCTTCTTCTAGTACAAGTGTACAAGAGCACTCTAAGATTGAAAGTGAGCGACAGAAACAAGTGGAATCATCAGTGGAAGCAGACTCAAAAAACTTGCTATTGGAAACTCGATCATGCACTAAATGATTTGTTTAAAAAAATTAGATGAAGAACTTTTTTTCTATAAATTATTGTTTCTCAGTAGACTAATTAATAGCATTTGATTTCCCAAAAGTCTTTTTTCAAAGAATGTACGCTTTAGTTTTCTTCAACATTTAGCTGCCTGGAAGTTGCTTTTCCTAGGAATTATGTATGAGGATTTACATAAAAACAGTATTTATACAATGCTTTTCTCAAACTAAATAAATAAATGGCGTACAGATTTCCAATTCATTCAGTAGATTACTTATTAAAACTATGATACTTGAAATTTCATGCTCTCAATTAGCTCAGAAACATTGGCAAAACGTTTCTCTTTTTTAAGCAGCTTGGCATCGACCTAGTTAAACTTAACAACTGCCAAGCTCTAATTGATTAATGTCATAGTGAAGTTTTTCTAGAATAACTTTTGAACTTATTAAAATGCGTTGGCGTTGCAGTGGTATTTAAATGAACATTTATCGATAAGTTCGAAACACAATTACAAATAAATGACTTCAGATAGTTTTCTTTGTGAAATTCAACACGTTTAGCAATCATGCAAGAAAGTGTGACTATCAGATACCGATCTCATTAGAAACTCAAGTGCTAACTATTTTCGCACAATATTTCGTGTGTTCTTGCTTGTGTAGTATTAAATCTTTCAGCACAAAGAAAACGGAAAATGTTGGCATGTGTGGGTGCTAGTTTTCTTTTCAAGCAGACTCCGGACCCACTTCTTAATGATTCGCTTCATTGTCACTGCAACGACTTCTAGTTCACACCTAGGGCTCCAAAGAGTAACATTATCCATAAAAAACATGAGAATGAAAGGATTATCCTTACGCTCCGTTTAGCAATTGTCAACTGCACGACAAAGAATAGGTATTGTGTAGTTAGCTGTATGATTAAACCAGTGCAATGTAGACGTGGATGTCTCTTCACTTAATTTTAATTGGCACCCACTCCCATCATCATCCACACACACCTCATGTACTTGAAAATTTTTATCATTCGAGTGTTTCACACTCTGAATAGAACGGATCCTGATTTTGAGTAAATTATTTTGCGTACTTTAATTGTGCATTTGAAGTGCTAAGATTGATGGTGTGAATCTTTATTAATTTTTAAAAAATATAGAGAGAAAAAAGCATTTGTCCGATGATTATCTAATGTAAATTGAGATTTATTTCCCCAGATGGCTTTGTTGTATGTTAACCATCACCGTCGATAATCGAACAATGAGTAATAGCATACTTCAAACGCTCGTACATAATTTCAATTGTCGAATATGACGGCAAATGAAGAGAAAATGAACATGTATGTGATCCTAAAACGATGATGGTAATATTTCATTTAATTTGTTCATGAAAATATGAAATTCATTTATCGAATGAACGTCTATCATGCTGAATATTTATTATTCTGACGTACAGCAGTTCTTGTACAGCTTTAGCATAAAACTATCATAAAGTATAATAGTTCCTTTTTCGAACTTAAAATCACAAGTAACTTTCATTGACATCGAAAGTCGACTCACTGGGCCCTCGATTGATAGAGGTTACGACTGGAAACAACACAACTGGAGAGAAAATTAGCTGTTTGTGTCAGAATCTGATCCTGAAATTTCAAACAAACGAATGGATAAGTTCATTGGAGACACGGAGGGAGTCGAATAAATGAAAACGAGGCAAGAGCAATGCGAAAATAAAAAATTTCCAACAAAAAGCAATCAGAAGAAACACAAAGACAAAGCGAAACACAAAGAGGGCCAGCAGCCAAATTGGGACTATGCAATGGGGAAGGGGATCTCAAGTCCTATAGTTAATCACACATGTGCTTCAAAAATCATATCAGGGAGCTCGAAGGTTTTCAAATCTGGGGAGGCGGCGGGTTACGTCTCACCTAACTACTAACTCGCCAGATTCAGAGATTTTGGGATGGGAGCCTCCCAATACCATCGGGGGCACATCCTGCATGGGCTCCATCACTGGGAGGGAGCTATTCAGCGTTTTCCTCCCATGAATTCAAACATCGTAGACTCTATAGAAGTGGTCACTCATGTCATTCATATGATCATTTGCGCCACACAATGGGCCACTTGTGCCATAAAAATGGTCATTTATTTCATGAAAAAACCCCACCATAGAGACCGCAATCCAGCAGCTTCTGTGCCAGCCGCAAGTTCGGGTAAAGGAGGAGCGTTAGACGGAAGGGGTGTAGATACCACCGTCTGTAAAAAGAACAAGACGACAGAAACCAACCATGAACGATATCAATACGAAACCAAACCGACTCGGACGACGCCAGGGTGAACAAGGTCCGCGTCCTCTGGCGAGTGACCAGGGCAGAGTCGAACAATTGGCTACTGGAAAGAATCCATATATGACAAAAAACACGCAAAAACTAAAACTTGCCAAAAATACTCTGACAGTAGGAACATGGAATGTGCAGACACTACGGACTGCTGGCAAGCTAGAATTACTTAGAAACGAAATGAAACATTTCAGATATGAAATAATTGGTATTTCCGAAGTGTAATGGACAGGAAAAGGTGAAACACCGAATGAAGATTTCATCTGGTCAGGAGAAGAATCTTCACATATTAGGGGCGTGGGGTTCTTACTAAGCACGCAAGCCAAAAAGGCATTAATAGGATACAATCCAATCAGCTCATGAATAATTTCGGCCCGATTCGATGCAGCACCATTTAAAATTTCATTAATACACGTATATGCACCAACCTCTTCATCTTCAGAAGAGGATATCGAAGCATTCTATAACGATATTGAGGACGCATCAACAAAGACAGATAAAAAGGATATACTTATCCTGACAGGAGATTGGAACGCTAAAATTGGCAATGGTAATACAGATTGGAAATCCGTTATGGGCAAGTATGGGTATGGAGACAGAAACGAACGCGGAGAACGTCTCCTAGAATTTGCGACAGTGCACGATCTCTACGTATGTAATACAAATTTTCAACATAAACCTAATCGAAAATGGACCTGGGCATCACCAGATGGTATTCATAAGAATATGATTGACTTGATTCTCATCCAGAGAAGATGGAAGACCTCAGTCACCAACTGTCGAACATTTCAGAGTGCAGACATAAGCTCAGATCAATCACTAGTGTTGTGCAATATCAACTTGAAACTTAAGAAGCCGCACAACCAACCACTGAAAAGCTGCAGAGTTGATGTGAACCAACTGAGAGATGAGAAAATAAAGCAATCATACAGTGCTGCTCTCATGAAACAAATTAAAGATATAGAACCAACATGCAGCCTGGAAGAATATGCCAAAAAAATAGAACAGGCAATCAAAATTACAGTAGAGGCAACTGTACCTGTAAAAAGCACAAAAAAAACATGGATTTCTGAAGAGACAGTAAAACTAACTGACGAAAAACGTAGACTAAAACAGCTAAGAAACGTTTCCGTAGAATATACACAACAATATGAAGGCCTATGTAGGAAAGTTAAGAGATCAGCAAGACAGGATAAAGAACATTGGATACAAGATCAATGCGAGCAAGCTGGAAAAGGTCTCAATATTGGAAATACAAGAGAAGCATACGGCCTCATAAAAATGTTAAGAAAAGAAATTGTACCTCGATTAAATGTCATACGAAACCAAGACGGAACAATGTTACAGACAAATGACGATATCAAACGAAGATGGACACAGTATTGCAGCAGTCTGTATAAAAATACTGGAGGCGGAGATGGGATGGTAAAAGAACTTAAAGACATTGCACCTCCAGGAAACAAACATCCTCGGGATATCTTGTACTCAGAGGTACAAGCAGCGATAAATTCATTGAAAAGAAATAAAAGTCCAGGATCAGGCGGCGTAACGGCGGAAATGCTACAAGCTGGAGGCGAAACGCTATCTTGACAAATCTACAAACTCTGTGACAAAGCATGGCATGAAGGTACGATTAGCGAAGAATGGGGAAATCTATATTGGTACCTATACCAAAGAAAGGTGACCTCAGTAATTGCTCAAACTACCGAAAGATCTCTCTTATTAATTATACAGGAAAATTACTCCTAATAGTACTGCGACATAGATTAAAAAATCATCTGGACCCGTACCTTTCAGAAGAGCAGGCAGGGTTCAGGAAAGACAGGAGTACCGTACATCAAATATGAACGCTCAGACTATTGGCTGAAAAGGCAAAAAGAAAGGGCAAGAAAATATACAACTGCTTTATAAATTTTCAAAAAGCATTCGATACGATCCAACATAAAATTATTTGGACTACGCTAAAATCCTATGGTGTCGACACAAAGATGGTCACCCTGCTACAGAAGATCTACGAAAAGTCACAGTCAGCTGTTCGCATTGGTAAAGATAACGGAGAGTGGTTTCGAACAGATGTAGGAACTAGACAAGGCGATCCTCTGTCACCACTCTTCTTCATTGCATATTTCGAGCGAGTAATGGATCAGGTGAGATAGAACACCTGCGGAATCAATATTAGCGGAATATTAATAAATAACCTGAGATTCGCCGACGATATTGACCTTATCGATGACGACGTTAGCACATTTCAACGCCAAATAGAGCTAACTAAAACAGCTGCCGAACAAGCTGGACTAATCTTAAATATAAATAAAACCAAAACCATAGTATTTGGAGACAGGAATATCGATAATAACATCCAAATAGCAGGAAACACCATAGAAAAAGTGGAAAATTTTGAATATCTAGGCAGTCTGCTGACATGGGATAATAACTGATCGGAGGAAATAAAAAGGAGGATAGGAAAAGCGACAGGTGCAATGGCTTCTTTGAGACACATATGGAATAGCAAGAAACTGAAGCTAGAAAATAAAATTAGAATCCTAACCACATGTGTGTTCAGTGTCCTATTATACGCATCAGAGACGTGGACCCTAAAAGAAGCAGACAGGAAAAAACTATCGGCATACGAAATGAAATGTTACCGACAGGTTCTAAGAATTAATTGGAAAGATATGGTACGAAACGAAAATATCAGGGAAAAGATATCAAAGGAAACGACCATAATAGACATCATCAAGAAGAGGAAACTAAGGTTATTTGGCCACATCTGCAGAATGGACGATGGGAGACTAATTAAACATCTAATATTCGGTAAAATGGATGGAAAATCTCGAAGGGGGCGTCCATGCAGAGAATGGTTAGATGACATAACAGAATGATGTCAGCGTGGTAGGCATGACATATTCCACCTGGCGCAAGATCGGCGGGCATGTAAAAATCTGATCCCGTGAATGGTTGGCCTCAACGGGCGCTAAGCCTAAGGAACATGATGATGATGATTTCATGAAAATGGTTATTTGGGCTACAGAAATGGCTGTTTTTCTGAATGTTACAGACAGAGAGAAACAGGCAAATTACGACTTCTAGACCCTATCCTTTCAGTCTAGGGAATATGAAGACAGAAGACTGAATTTTTAACATATTTGTTCAACACGAGATATTTTTGATTGAAGAGAAGTTGATTAATTCCTCTCATGCCTCGTGTTAATTTGATCATCAATGAACTCTACTTACGTGGAAGCAGCTTGTCAGCTTCGGCTTTATCATAAATTAATACGTTGATTGAAAATTTGACTGCGAAATCTTCATCCGTATTTGGCAAAGTATTTCTTCCCCAAACGAATTTTAAGAATAGTTTCCTTTGTTCTTCATTGAACATATCACTGAATACATTCCAAAATTGCTGAATATATGGCCGGTCCGAATCGATATTGTTCTGTTCGGTATTACGTTTCAATAATTCAACGTCGATTTGACTTTTTCCACAAATAGCTTCTTCCAATTCACTTGCTGTAAGAAAATTCATAAATCGATTCGGAACTACACTGCACAATCCTTGTCGAATATACTCAATCTGTCGATAAAATTCTTTTAGGCGATATTCACGATAGTATCTACGGTATTCTTGGTAATTTTCCACTGTTACAGGAACATGCTTACCACCAGGAATTAGTTCATATGTGTGTCCACTTGAACTAATAACATCGAATCGAAGCTCACTCATCATAGTAGTAAATGAATAGTTAACGCCATGATCATTCGATTGACGTTTTTGTATAGTATTCTCGATTTCTTTAATAATTGTGAAACTTTGCCTATCGATTGTTTCAATGTCATTCACAGTGATTTGTTCTCCTAACAGTTGTTTCCAGAAAAAATGGGGAAACTTCAAATCTAGATAATGCCTCTTTCGAATAGCCATACCCATTAATTGTCCAACAAATTGATAGTGCTTTTTGATTTTAATAGGAATCGGCTGACTCAGTGGAAATACATATGGAACCCATCGATCACGATTCGAACCTATATATGTTTGACCATTGGGACATAGAATAAACAAAGGCAATCGTGTACTACATATATCCGAGCACATACTCGTGATTGAATCACGATACGGTCCACCTTGATCGGTACTATGCATTCCAACGTAGTGTGCTCTCCATAGTCGTTGACCATCACTTCTGAATAGTAGATGAGCACTTTCGTTTAGTTGTTGGTAACCTTGAATGAATGCACTAGATTTACCATTATTGCCAGTGGCACTAGCTTTGACAAAATCGAATTGAATCTGAGGAATATTAGTTATCTGATCTGTTTTTGTTTCTGCCAAGGATTGCTCGAACCATTGAATGCGTTGTCTGTATGAAAAATAGTTTTTGATCTTTCTAATACTATCTACCAGAAAACTTTTCCCCGTTGCTAAGCTTGTATTGAGAAGTGGTAAAATCTTTTTTACGAGTATTTCTAATACATAAAAAAGTTTTGCACGATTCTGTATACAACGTGTTGGAATGTTCAATAACGATGGATAAAATTCTAAAGTTATCGAATTCGGTGGATAAGCAACTGGTAGACTTTGAATGAATTCAGCGAAAGAATGTTCAATCAATGCATCGTTATCCATTAGATTAATCAATTGTAAATCGGATGTATTATCAAAACATAAATCAGACATTGTGAAATCGTCAGCAATGAACTCGAGAGTCTCATCCAATATATTGTATGCTTGAATGAATAATGATTCCGGATAATTTGCTCGCTTTTTCTCATCAGTCATGGCATTTATAATATCGATGACCATGCATAGATCTTGAAAACTTTGGGGAAATTCAGCTAGTTTAATTGCCATTCGTCCGTCTTCATTGTTTGTTCTGTTGAGCATAGATTGTTGTTGTCTGACTAAGTTTAAAAATACGAAATCCATGACATTAGTTTTGAATGCATGTTTTATTCCAGTATTCACCGATTCTTCATCCGATAATAGATCCATTAATAATCGAGACATGAAATATTGTATTCGTTCATCGAAAGTAAAGTTCTTACTTGCTCGCATTAAACTAGAAAACAATATTCACCATTGTTTTATTTTCAACTTGAATAAATAGATTATTTTTATAATTCTAGATTGCTGATGACTACTGAAAATGAATGAATTAATCATATTTTAAATAAGAAAAAACAAAAACATGCTCTTCTACTTTTTACTTAATGATAAACACTATATCAAAAACATTGCTGATATACGATCTACGTACATGTAGCAATAGAATATATGACTTAATTCATTATTGTTATTCTAAAAAATTGAACAAAACATCTGATCAATAGATGTAAATATAGTTTGACAGAAATCGAATCACTCTAGAGTACAGTCGAAATGTAATGCTTTCTTTATGAAACATATTTAGTGCATTATAGTCTCTTGTCTTATAATCGTGGATCATCATGCTTGCAGAATAATTTGATGTGATGCTATAGCTGTAAAATTTGTATCACATCTTCAATTTCTAATAATTCGAAATACATTAACTTTCACACTTGCCCATTGCGGTTTCTTCGTACGATTGTAATCCAGAAAAGAATGAAATCCAATCGAATAATTACAGAATGCTATTATGAACGACTATAATCGCTTACTCTCACATCATAATATTCGCGTTCTTTTGTCTAGTCTACTTATAGACCTTTGATGCTTATTTATGATAATGTTTAAAAAAAAATAAATAAATAGTTTCTGGATATGAATAATTCAAGATGCTTACAGGAATGACTATCAAATAAACACAAGAATATTTTATTACTCACTTAATAAATAGTTGAAGAATGAATATTCTCGATTGATATCTTGGTATTAATAAAAAGAAATCGAACAAAACATTAATCAACGGTTCAGGAAATAAAAATGAAATGAGTATGTCGATTTCATTTTCTTTTATTGTTGATTTATCAATAGCTAATTCAACGAATAGATTTAATATGTTGAATATAAAATGTAAATTCGACTCTTCACATTTGGTTCGTTCGTCAATTATTGTTGTTGTTAACACATTGAAAGCATCTATCGCTGATGATAGTTTAAGTATCACTTGGATCGATTCAATAATAATGTCCTTTTGTAAATGATAAAGCAAGGGAAAATGATTTGATAGAATTTCACTATTCGCCATGGAATTTTCCAGGAATTTTTTAATTTCATTTTTCAGATTAGATTTTATTACACAGATTATTATATTTGCACTATCATCTAAACATTGGCTTGAATATGTGTAATAATAACTGATCGATCTTAATAATTTTACAAGGAATGGATAATCACCAAATTTTTCTAATGGAAATAGTTGGAGATAAGTATTCGGCCATACTTTTAATATATTCAAAATGATGTCACGTGCATAAATCAATGCTAATCTATGTTCGCAAGCGATACGAGTATCTAAATATTGTTTATATGAGATATTCTTGTATGTAGATTGAATAGAATTTTCAATTTTTGTTCTCTGACTAAATATTCCTCCTATTGCTTGTTCTTCTTCTGATCTTCTCAGATCGAATAGTTCATCAGCAACATTTTGTTCTTTCGTCATTATACATTGATTTTGAATCCATTCATTATAAGTATAATTCAATCCAAATGGATCCATTACATCATGAAACCATATCTTTTCTTTCTCATTTGAAGTAGTATCATCTATAATTTCTCTTCTAAGAATGAATGGTGCTGATGTTTGTAAATCATCCCAAAGAATTATTACAAGTTCACTAATCAATCTGATTTGTTCACTAGTATCACTTGTTATATGAGGATTAATTAAATTTTCTAATTTTTCTTTATCAATAGATGAACCTAATCCTGACAAAATGTTGAACGTATGTTTCTGTTGTTGTTGAATATCGATCTTTAAAAGTTCGTCTTTATGTTCACGTATGAGTGTATCAATCGATTGAATATTAGTCGTTCTATTTTGTTTGATAACGGATTTTATCCATTCAGATTTGTATCCAATATGAATTAGACTAGATGCATAAATTAAAAAGGGAGGTGTTATTAATTTCTCTAATGAATATTGGGGTGATGTCATTGTTTCATTTATATCGGAAGTTTCTAATGATCGATTAAGAAATGTAATTGATTTACACTCAATTCGAAGTTGATTATCATGTGTTTTATGTTCTATTGAATTGGTTTCTCGGAATAGTTGAATGTAATTCGGACTCATAACCAATGAATCATCATCGACCTCGATCTCCAGTTGTAACAATCCGTTTTGAAAGATTTTCATTATTTGATTATCTACACTAATAAATAAACGTATAAATACATTTAAATCTAATGTTGCATCACTTTCTTTGATTTCATTTGCTACCAACACACACAATGTACCGTTTGAATTTATAAATATATTCGTTTCTGAATTCAATAAAACTAGTGTTATTTGTTGTCCATGTATTGGCTTATTGGGTATTGAAATATCAAGAATAATTGTATAATGATGCCATTTTGCAATAGATTTTTTGACAACAAGATAACTTTTAGTTCCATACAATTGTATAATTGATTCATCGGTTTCATGCATTACTTTGAAATAGTTCGATTCATCAATGTCAACTTGTTTTTGCTTTCGTTTCCATATAGTTTCATTAAATGTTTCATTAAATGGAATCAAAAATTCATTGGAAAATTGTTGCTGATCTTTTGTGAATCTGAATGTATTTGCTTGTAATCGATATTCCTTCCGTTGTATATAATCGATAGCAACATAAGATATGCCACTATTAAAAAGACGTTGAATATATTCGTCTGAAAGTGCATATTTCCAAATGGCAAAATTTTTTATTCCAGCTTCAGTATAAGGTAGAAAATGAAAATTAAATTTTTTTATTGCTTGGCAATCAAATGCATCATGAAATTTTTGACTACTACTGTTGTTGTTCATATATATTTCTATTTCTCGTTCTTGCGGACGTATCACGATAACAACTCTTGCGTTTGAATTATTCTTATTTAATTGAATTCGTATTTTATGTTCTTCGATTGTGCGTAATGTACATAGAACAATGTCGAATTTTTCATTTGAATCTTGTTGATGTTTTGTTAAAATTTGAAAATCGAAACTAATCATCAATGGTGAAGTTTGCCAGTCAATTGAAAACGGAAAACCATCACTATCGTCTGTCAAGATCAATTGATGATCATGAATAGTTAAACTAGTTTCGATATGATATTCATTAATGAAATCACGTAACAAGCTTGTCGACTTTACACTCCGTGGTGTATAAAACATGTCTTGAATATCATCGCCAACTAGATAGGCACTGTATGGATATGGTACAATGAAATCTTTATTTTCACTTAATTTCGGCATCAATAATGGTTTGTAGCCTTTGGGTAATGGACATTGAATCATATCTTCTGGACTGAATATAAATTCACACCAGCCTACGTCGCCGGAGTGTGATTGTATAGATACCCCAGGAAAATACGTCGTATTTCGTCCATTAGGTAAAAGATTACACTTAACGTTCGTTGATGCAATACTTGACTGATGTGCAAATGCTGTACCCAAAAATTTACCATTCAACCAATATTTAATTCGAGTATTTTCACCGTCTATTTCAATACCACAACCACAAATATCATTTGATTTCCAACGAATATTATTTGGTAAAAATTCAAATTCCCTATTATAGTAGAGAGTACCGCGTGATCCATCAAAAGACCATGAATATTTATCATCACCTATTCCACCTCCTTCGTTATATTTCGGTGCAAATCCTGTTGTTGCCCATCCAATTTGTACAAGACCACCAAGTGGCAGCTTAACACAATAGTACCAGTTGCCTTCACTCAATTGTAAATTTTCAACAATGAATGAAGGAAAACCAACGTGCGAATTGTAGTCATTCATATAGATTCGGCCTCTAAATCGATGTTTATCGCCACTTACTTGAACTACATTTGATTCAGCTACGTTACTTGGAAATGCAACGATAGACAGTTCCTCGCTACCATGTCTACCCTTCTTATATAGTTCGATTTCGGATCTTGATGCATACGACTTCCATGCTCTATTTGTCATTACATGCATTGAAGATTTGTTCATATCTGATCGATCTGATTTGATTTCAACATCATTGTAAACACTAGATGAAAGATTAGCTCCTATATTTTTTGTAGCAGTAGGGTCATTCATGTCATCATGATTATGTGCTCCGATTTGTTTTGATCTACGGTATCTATCTAAACTAAAATTGTATTGTTCGAGTTGTAATCTAGTAAATAGACGTAAGTCGCACAGTTGAAATGCATTGTCTTCAATTGAATCTTTCATTAAATATTGTGCAATACACGAAGCGTACGGTTTTTCCATAAAAATATCAATCAATTGATACGTAGTTAATATTCGATACAGAGTAGTAAGTGCATAGCGTTTAAGTTGTAGAACATGCAATGCATCATTTGAAAACAAAGGAATCTGTATGATAGATGCTAATGTATCGAGAAGAGAATTTATCAATACATTTGAATTCTTCGTTTTTGGTAATGCGAATAGATTAGGTGCAAAGACATCGATTTGAATTTCTAATTGATCGATTGAAATCCATTGAGTTTTATTCTCTTGAAAATATTGAATGAAATAAGACAATACATTCTCAGGCATATCTTGTTTTGGGGCATTTATATCCATATCAATGATCATACCTAATTTGTCTGTATTTTCCTCTTCGTCTGAATAAGTTTTTACGATTGAACCTACGTTACATGGTTCAATGTAACCACCCAATATGCATAATGATCCTATGAAATCAGTCCATTGTTTTTTATCAATCAGCTCGAATGATTTCCAATCAATGATCTTTGAACTTGTTGTGATACTATCGAAAACTAAGTCTATTGCCATACTTTGCCATGAAGATTTATTAGACATGATTGTACGATAAATGTAGATTAATTCATTGACTACTTCTGATGCAATGATTGATGATGTGTAACTATGACCGATGGTAAACAGGAATTCACGTAATAGTTGTTCCATCATTGAACTTGCTGTTCTACTGCCACTGTCTGTCAGCGATGGTAGTAAGTCACGTAAGATTTTCAATGCCAATAAAATCGTTCCTCTATTTTGACCATTTCGATAAATGTACAACAGTTCTTCGATAAAATCAGCAGTTCCACATATAGATCTAACATGATCATACAGATGGACACATCGAAGTAAAAGTATCAACCATTGATTCGTGTAGAGTTCAACATTAAATCTTGATGATAGAAAATTGATTGAAAATTCTGATGTTTTATTCATTGTTGCTTGTGTTTTTGCATGAATGAACCATGCAATGGAACAATTGTTCAAAGAATGCTTTCTACATTCGACAGAATTCATAGTATCATCACCACTTGCATCGATTGGTAATACTTGCTTTCGTTGTCTCAATTCTTTCAATTCATTTAGAAGTAATGTATTGAAGATAAAGTCGTGCTGTTGCGCTAATTCTTGGTTATCATTACCTTTCAATTCTTCTTTTTGATTGATTTCACATAGTTTCAATACATAGAATCGAAACCAGTTGTATCCAATTAATTTCTTATCGATAGACAACATCGCTTGGCTACTTTCTCCTACATTACTAACATAGTTTTTGAATAGTATTTCAATAAATTGATGATGAGATAAGAGACGAATATCCGATAATTCATACGATAGATTTAATAAATAAAATATATTTCGTTCGAATGTCTGTGATTGTGAAAGAAACGATAGCACTGTTTTAATGATGCGATAATAATGATATTGAATTTCTTCTTTTAAATCATTATTACTTGCTTCAATATTTTCGAAGAAGTACCAATCAGTATTCGATTTTCGTAGATATGATAAATACACAGTTAGAATGGTTGAAGCCTGTTTGATGTTTTCGATTTTTATTACTTTTTGTAGAAATGTATGAATCAATCGATATGTAATCAATCGAATCATTGCACGTTCATGTTGTCGTACCATGCACTGAGTAAGTTCATCACATTCTGCTTCTGTATTTTCATATTCTATTGATGTCATCTTTTTATGAAGATTCAAATAAACAAAATTATGTATTTCTTTATTTAAAACATTCTCAACATCTTGATTTTGTTCAATGATTTTTCTTCTGAATTGCATCAATCTTTTGAATCGAATACATGCATGCAGTGTAAGTCGTAGAATTGTAAAAGTACTATGTTTTGCTTCTTTCAACCGGAAACGTTGTAGCTGAAAGTCTAATCGTTTTTGATGATCTATGACAATGTGAGTGCTTGGTATTAATTGTGATAGATCATTTTGAACCATAGGAATCAAATTACTTTCTTTAACAGTTGATAATAAAAAAAATGTTTTCTTTTTAATTTCTTTATACAATTGATCACAGTCGCCATTTTGTGCTTTTGTGGTAATAAATATCGTTTGAACATGATTTGCATATTCATAAAGTGAAAGAAGTTTACGATGTGGTCTTGCATTATCTGTTCGAGATAATTCTGATTTAGCAATATGAATCCGACGATAGTATTTTAGGTAGACAGCAAAAAGTGCGGCACATGCATCATTTACTTGTTGTTCTATTGAGCTGAGTATATGTTGTTGACTTTTAACATAGATTTTTATTTTCGATATTAACTGTGCACCTTGATCAACATTATTATACACTGACAATAAAAAGTCATAATCTGATGATGATGATAGTTGATTTGCATTCGAACCTTGCCATTGACTACCAACAGCGAGATCAGATTGGTATAGATTCAACAAATATGTATTCTGTTCGATTGTTTTTCTTTCACATCCACCAAGAAAAAGAAATGATTTCAGTCGATCGATACATTTCCTTTCTAATGCATTCTGCTGTGAACCAACAATCAACACGTGACTCATTTTCCCCATGAGCCAATATAGGTAATGAAAAGTATTGTCGCTATCACTGGTGATGCATTGTAACAAATACTCTGTTAGTAATGGGAAAACTGATACAAACATTGGTTGAACAGTGTCGAAGCTAAAGAATTCTTTTTGTGTCATAAGGCACAATCCAACAAGAATTTGTTTCATGAAAGAATTATTTTTCTCTACTATGGATACATAATTTCTACATACATACGTGATATATTGAACGAAAAATGATGTTGATACAGTATCGATCGATGCTACCGGATCATTTATTTCACTATTATTTGTCACTTCGTCTTGAATAATTTTCATTTGAGATTGTGACATCAGTCGTACTATGAAATATTGTTGAATTGATTCTAGCGCTTGTTGAATTCGTTGTTTTTGTTCATGCTTCAAAATACTCTTTGGATTCAAGCAACCATCGACGAACGAATACAAAATTGTCAAGGCTTCAGCTTTTACTGGTTCATTAGTGTCACTGAGAGTTTGGATCCACTTCAATAGTACATCTGTTCGATTTAGTTCAAGTAATAATTGTTCAATTAGTGTATGATATTTATTATCAATAATGTACTTATGAATAAATGATAGTTTTTCAATAACCGATGCCACCTTTAAATTCATAGTATGAATCAAAGCTTTCGATGCTTCTCTCCGTATTGTTGTCGATTCCCATCTATTATCATCATCACATGCTAATAGCAATAATAGATCAAACCATTTTTGTAATTCATCATCGTTAACAAATATTGTTCGATCGATTTTTTCCATATTTTCATGTGACGTATCGCCAATATTTGATACCGCAGCAGAAAGAAAGTGTAAATGTGTTTTGAATAATCTTAGACATACAGTTAGAATATGAATCAGCATTGTATTGGATTTCTCTGTTAGTATTGTTGTTAACTGTTCGAGAATGTTAAATAATTGTTTGAATGTACTCGAATGAAATTCGAATGAAATTGAACTATGGATTGTACCATCTTCGAATTGATTTTTTAAATTAATCTCATTATAGATGTCAACGTATGAAAGAATAATTGATGAAATAAATTCACCCGTAAATTTGTGTTCTTGTTGATTCATTAGTATTTCATTGGGAAATACGCCGTTACATTTCAAATAGCTGAACGATATGAATGATAACTCGTCTAAAAATGGTTTTGATTAGATGTCATTTTTCAGTTCACTCCGGTTGTCAAAAGGCTTCTGAAAGTTCAATCTATCAGTTTTTCTCTTTCTATACATACATTCTATTATAATCACGGGTCAATTATAAATAGTCATTGATCACTTTTGACTGATGCAAAAAGTATATCACAACCATTCTGCAATAGTAAAAATTGAATTTTCAAAATATTAACTTTCGATGATATATAGACAGAAGAATCATCTGATTCATACAACACCCTTTCTCTTCAATGAAGCAAAGTCGACTGAGCTGAATAAAACATTAGCAACAGTCGAATTAAGGATCTAATTCTGACAAAAGTAAGTTCCACGATATGTTTCCTTCTCAAAGGATAAACTATTATCACGAGCAGCAGCATTGAATGTAGAATTCTTTATTGATCTATCTTTTTAAAACAATAGTAACTAGGAACACTGTTGGGAAGTTAGCTAGTGTATGAATAATTTCTTTTGTCCAATGCTGCGTTTCATTTCATACAACAAACGATGCACTAAAATATAGTTCAACGTTCGTTTTAACTTGCTGTTTTCTGACTCAGTGATATGATATGTAAATGCCTAGAGTTTATTGATTTAACAGGAAAGAATGCTCGAGTTTCACACTTGGGCATCATGAGAAGGGAAGGAAAAAAAGGATATGTTTCTCAGCATAGTATAAATTTCACAAAGAATGTCATATACAAAATGATGTATATAGAACTAATTACTAATCGTTGATATTTTGGGAAAATAATTTTATCAATGAACCTCTTATTGGAAACCCCACATTCTGGTATTAGATATCTGCAACTTAATAGTGCTATGTCTAAATTCCATAAAGGCACGAGTGTGATCGAATAGACCAGTGGATGAATCCCAACACATTCGATGCTATTTGGATGAGACCGTGTGTATTGAGAAGTTTACGTATGCATCAAAAATATTCTCTTACCAATTGTTCTGTTCGCTATTGTGTTTTCTCCAGCATCCGAGCCATGTTGTGGTTCTTTGTCTAACTGTTGTTTTTCTTGTTCGTATTGATTGATCTTTTCGGTGAGAGCATTGTTTAGTTGTACAAATAAATATTGAAAATAATAAATTTCATTTTCCTTGAATATTAATCTACTTATAATTGGCAGAAGATCTTTGAATGATGCGCGTGATATTGAAAATTTTAACAAGATTTGCACAGCCTTTGCTGCCAAAATTTGATCTGTTGACAAAGATAGTTCATTGATATAATTTGTTAAGGGTTGCAACGATTTAAACATCAAGTTACTACTGTTTGATGACACTTTGATTGAAGATAAATATTTAATAGGAATTTGTTCGCATAATTGAGTGGCTAATGTTATCACTTGTGAAGAAATTGATGGATCGATTCCTTCATTTACTTTGATTGAAACCAATAATAATGATGTTAACAATTGTATAGCAAAATACGAAAATTGTTCCGTTTCGATTTCTGCTATCGGTTGTACCACAGCAGATTTAGGAGCGTATTGAATGCTTGCAGTAGTCTTAGCCAACGATGTCGTTTTACTTTCAGTTGAAAGTCCGGTACATGTGTTCGAAAAAATACTTGGCTCAAAATCATTGTCATCGTTTAGTTTTTCTCTCACAGATTTTTTAAATTTCTTTTGCTTGTCGGAAATCACTTTTATGTCTTGATGTACTTGTTTGTAATGATCAATGACAGAAGAAAATATTGTTTCCGTAAGCATTTTGTTAATTTCGGTATCGATCTGTTCGAGTTCGTTCGGTTTAGTTAGTAGTAACAGATAACTTTGAATTTGTTTCATCAATAATTTTTCTGCGTTGAATATGTGATTCATATTATCGTCATGAGATTTCTTTTTTGTTGCGTCAGCAATTGTTTTCATCGATAAAAATAAATTGATATTTTCGGTACCATTACCAGATACAATTGAATCTGGACTGAGCGCTGTTGTGTCTTTACTAGTCGAATCGATAATTAGTGAGTTCACATTTGATAAATGCTGACCCATAGTGCCAGTTTCCAAATAGTTTACTCAATTCAAATTTTAATAATTCTGAAGCATATGGAAAGCATTATCATAACAGTGTCACTGCGCTTCACTTTTCATCTCTCTGCCTCTTTGGATGACATATAAGAAGAAATGGTATTCAGTATTTTAGCTCAAGGTATCTATTGTAGAAAATGTTTCAATGATAATGTTACTTCGTGTATAGCCTATTTTAGAAATTCTATTTTCCTTCTATTAAAAAATATTATCAAAGCATCGTGATTTACAGACTTTTTACAAGTTACTGATTCTGAAAAGACACGAATGAGAGAATTATTGACTTAGTATATCTATCATTTCTACAAGTATTCATAAACACTGTCATGCGTATGACAACTAATGATACTTATGCATCTTTTTAGGCACTGTTCGAACGAGTCGGCACAGATCTCATAAATCGGTAACTAACGAAATCTTTTCGACGAGTTCTTGAAAAAACTTCTATACATTAGTTTCATTTTTTTAAGCTCATTTCATTTGATTTAATGATGTTTTTTTTTCAGAGCCTATTTACCAAAGAGTTCAACGAGTTGATATTTTATGAAATTCTTTCTCCAGGTAATTGTGCAAGTCTTTCTAAGAATTTTCACTTTTCTATCGCATAACTTCGTTTCAAAGTATAGAATAAATACTATGTTAGCATATTCAACATTTTCGATAACTGTTCTTACACAATCTATGGTCATAAGCGTAGAGCGTAGTTAAAACTTTTGATAATGAACCTTCATACTGCTTCTATTTGGTAAAGCTGCAGATCAAACCACTTTTTGACAATATAGTTTAGTTTATTTCTCTGTCAGATCTGCCAACATATACTAAACAAACATGTGCAACTACCAAAAAAATTTATTTTTATGAAGATGAATGAAGTTTTTATCCAGTATGGAACTATACATTCATTAATACTGTATAAAACATAAATTAAAAACTAATCGTGACTATCATCATATGATTGATATCATCTGCATGAGTGATTTTTTCCGGTTCTAATCACAAATTAATGATGGATATTGAAATCTATACTATTCTTTAATACTCATAGAAGTATACGTGTCATATGACGATTAGACCTTCAATGATTAGATACGTATTCATTTCTTTTGTTTAAGGGTATTCTCAGTGTGAACTGCTTAACATTCGTGATTCTATTTAGAAACTTATTATTGAAGAGTAAAAACTATCTCTGATTTTTAAGAAGAAACGGGTGAGCAAACGAAACATCTATGTTCATCTCATAGCATACAGAAGCCTCGTTAACAAGGAAGCGGTCAGTATTTTGTGGTGACTTTGTCATAACAAGTAAATAAATAAAACCTTGTATTCACTGAGTATCTTTTAAAAAGTAATAAATTGACTACTGTTCTACAGTTTTATTCTGTTCGATCTATATCTGATTGACTACCAGAGAGAGTACGTACTATTTCAAATGTTTTTGATCGTTTCACATTCAGTGTTAGTTGTCAGACGTTCCAGCAACGGGTATCATGCAGATAGTTGCATTAAATTAAATGAGAAATGTAACGTTGTCAGTGCTAGATTGTTGGGAAAATGAAAGCACCAATCCAGACTGTATAGATGGCGGTGTTCTGTTTAGATAGCAATAATATTTTCAGTAGTGACCACACATCTATGTGTGATTTATTTCAAATGTTTCAGAAAACGTTACATTCCTTTGAGATCATACATTTTTCTATCTAAAAAATATTTAACTTTATCAAGAATAAAAGAAAAAAAACTGTCGTTCGTTCCGTGAAGCAAATATCTGCGATGAAACCAAAAGCATGCGCACTCAGGTTGTTCTGTTACTATTATTTTTCAACCACGATCAGTATAAAAGGTACAAACTTTGTTTTGCAATTCTTTTCTTCCGTTGTTGTTTTCTACAACCTTGTTCTCATTGTATTTGTTGGTTTTCTAAGACGACATCACAACGTGCATCCAATCAAGAATATGGATGTCAGATGTCAGAGAAATTATAAGTCTTCTTTTAATTCAAATATCCTGTTTACGTCATTGTGTTTCAAATCGATGGAAATTCATTGGTCGAATTTTTTAAAAACGCTTTTAACAAATTCTGAACGAAATTCATCATAATCATTGAAACATACACCGAACAATCGGTTAGTTGTACTTGAACTCTACTGAAGTGAAAGTTATGACAAACGATATGTGTATCGCAGTAGAATTACAAGGTGTGTGAGAAACTTAATATAGATTAGTAAATATTAGTGAATACACTAAATTTTTCTTCATAATCATCCTTTCTAACCTAAGGATGTGGACGTCAATGTGAGTGTTGGTGTATTTCAATCAAACATTTCAGGACGATAATTGATTGATGAGATTACCTTCTTAAGTTGATATATCATACACGCATGACTAATCGTCTTGATATCTTTTGTCAACCGTAGCACTATATATTCACTGTACTACTTCATAGTTGATAACAATCACCAGTCTCAGAGTGGGAGTAAAATGAAGACGGGGTTCATTATCAACTTCCTTCCAAACACGTTTGCGTTTCTTTTCCTGCATTCAATAATAACAAGATTTACTGCCCAGTAGCTTTTCAAAACATGATACTAATCGTATTTCAATTACTTCTGATAGCTATTCTCTTTGCAGGTTGCGGTAAATGCATAAGTATTTTTTCGCTTTGATTCATAGATGCGTGATATATTCTTTCATCAACTGTTTTTGATTTTATTCCAGTTCACCAACGTCTTTTGTGCCGATTGGCTTCTATGAGAAACCCAGATACTGCATAATCATCGGCAGCTATTGGATTGGCTACCCAGGCAAACAAAAGACGGGTAAAAAGTCTAGTCGAATTTCTAGTCATGACGGAGCAACCTGTCTCGTCTTTTTCTCAAAACCGACTGGAATATGACTATTCTGCAGTCATTAG